>JASKDV010203186.1:0-10746 GCA_032466395.1 Aegires albopunctatus
GAGAGAGAGAGAGAGAGAGAGAGAGAGAGAGAGAGAGAGAGAGAGAGAGAGAGAGAGAGAGAGAGAGAGCATAAAAACATTATACAATGTGTACTATTATTCCCTTATTCTATCGGCTAGTCGGTAGTAGCCGATAAATGTCGTGCATGTATTTATTATTGTACCAGCTTAACCCTTAACGGGCGGAACGCGTAATGACTCGCTTTCCTTCATGTCCCTGACCAACCTATTGAGTTTAACAGTTAGCTGGCCGTAGCCGAGCCTCTCGTCTCGTCGTCGCGTGACCTTGCATGCAAAGTGCCAAGCGCGAGCACTACCATGTTAATGCTATTGCTACGTAAAGTACTGACTATAAGAATATTTGATGTGCATTCTGTGCTGCATGAGATTCCTTATTATTTTATTTGCTCTTATGTTCTTATGTACTTTGCCGTAATATTTGGACCACTGGTCACTCTTATTATCTTTTATATTTCGTGTAAAATATTTTATTTATTGTTATGTGTAGTAATTGGAATATTGTGTTTTAATGCTGTTTATCATGTGTGTTGGAGATAATTAATCATTATAATATTTTATTTCTTTGTTTGCAGATGAATTAATGATGTGAAACTTTGTGTACATACTGCTATTGATTTGATTAAAAGATTTATGAGGTAGCTGTGCCGATGAAATTTTTTAACATGCTTTTATTTTAATGTTTTTACATCGGCATAGCGCAGTTTATTGAAAACGGAAGTGCGGGCTTAGAAATGTGGAGCGGGAAACCTACTTGTTCTCTTGTATGTTCGCCTGTTGGCACCCCTCTGTTAGGGAGCATTGCACATTGATCATTGAGAAGAGGAACACCAGGGTAGATTGTAACTGTCTCCTGGTCGACCTACCACCTGTTATCTGACAAATAAACTACCTTGCTATTGTATTGAAAATGGTCCAGCCTTGTCCACCTGCTTTATTGAATTGACCTGCTCACCATCTATATGCATCTCATGGAATACTGGACAGTCAGACTTTAGTGACTAACTGATCCATTCTGTTTTCTTCTTGTCCTTTTCTACCCCATTGGTCACGTCATCGTAAAATCAAAAACTTTACAGTCTTTTTTAGGGCTACCATATCAAGGTACTCTATCGTGTCTATTTTTTATCTTTGTTCGGAAGGAAATCAAAACTTGAACACAGTCCTTTTTAGGACTAGCCCGAACTCTTCTTCCTCCTGGATCAGTTACATATCTCGAGTCAGACGAATCTGGTGTGCCATGTGAAGCCTCATCAGTAACCCACCCGTTCAACCATCACATATATATATCTCATACAATTTATATATATATAAATTGTATTAAAATCTCCTTTGGTTTTATTCATACTAAAAATATATATAAAAAGCTAAATAGAATGTCTTAGTTGTCTGAAAGTACCTTAGTGTTTTCATTATATCAGAATACATCTAATCTTCTTGTGTCCTTATTAAAGTTGGGTTTTTTCATTTATAAATAAAAGGATTTATCATTTTCTTGCTATTGCCAAGGTATCATTTTTTCCGCATTCATATTATATCATGAAGAATTGCCTTGTGTCGATATACATGTATACAATATACTTACTTCTCAATACATCTGTAATTTCCTGTCAGTCCATTCTCACAGACACAATTGAAATCACACCCATCTGACCAGGATTCTCCATGGGCATGCTTTTGACCTTTGTACAAACAATAACCTGAAAAAGAGGACCATATCATTATTATGGACTTGTTTATCAAACATCAATTTGATATGGTCAATAGTTATAATATTTCCTTTGATTATCAGTATGTCTTGTTTTCTATGAATTAATCTCATATACCACTTTTTAGAAAATTTAATATAAACTCACCAGATACATGTAGTTTTATCTTAAGAAATCAATAATAGATTGAAAATAACTATTCATCTTTAAGAAATGTATCATACATCATTACACTGTAAAACATTGCCAAGAACTAGGCCAAAAGTGGAAAATGAAAAAAAGATTTCTTAAAGATTAGTGAAATCCAACCTCTTGTCATGGTGTTAGTTGGCCTGGTTGGTTGGGGTACTGTAAGACCGTTAAATGTGACCATGAGACGGGTTGTGTAATGGCCCAAGGTGAGATCACTGATACTTGGTGACATGACGGCACCTACATTGGTTATCTGGAGACACAAAAAGAACACACACCATGACTGTATTGTAAACTCAACTAGTCAATCGCGATCTATCGGTCGATCTTCAAGTGCTTGGCAGTCAATTGCGGGATAACTGTAGGACACACCCATGAGGTTTATTTTTTCTATTTGTCTTTGTATTTTGGCAGGTCGTTTTTCTTGCATTTGGCAGGTTTGCGCTAGTTTTTTCTTCTTTTGGTTAAAGTGAATAATGCCTATAGGTACAACAGCATAGGTTTGGTTTCTTTTATTTTTTGTTCCAGGGCTTTGCCAGACTGGTAGATATCCAAAGGCTGGGAAATGTAAAAGCAGATGCCATGTCAACAAAGGTTGAGATCCCCTGATTTAGAGTTTATGGATTACAAAGAAGAAGAAGAAGAGGATAGAGACAATAGAACTGAGAATGCAGATAAATATAAAAGAAAAAAAATAATTTTCAAAGTATATTTGGGACTTACTGTTTTAAAGAGGATGAATAGATGAAGACTAGTGTGGATGATACGGCCATGAAATAAATACCTCAATCTTTTAAAATTTTCTTGTCAATAAATTTCCATTGAAATTTATTCCTTACAATTACAAGAATCACGTGAAGGACAAAGAAAGAAAGAAAATTGTTGACATACCCCTTTGGCATAGACAGGAAGTGGAATATATGGATTGTTAGCACCACAATTGGTTGGGTAAGTACAGCAAGGATCACTAGGCTCTGGTTCCCAGCTGCATGTGCTTGGGACGTTGTCGTACTTGGGGCACCTGAAAAGTAATTTTTAAAGTTAAAAAGTAAAAGTCAAAGCTTTTATAGCATTCATATTCAAAGCATAGCCATGTTCATGGTACTTTACAATGACTATAATGAATCCTTAGGCCAACAGCATCATGAAACACGTAGGACAAGATTTGTAGCCTGTAAAGCGTGATTACATGATTCGGACTCGGACAACGCAGTATCATTGGCCAGGGACTCATTGCCAATGACCTGTGGTTATCAAGAAAATTTTTTGCCTAGCAGGATACAATCTTGCCATGTCTCCCAAACGACTGGTATGGTGATGATGGCTGATGGAGAGTTGTCATGTTTGAATTGTGTAAATCACTAGGCCACTGAAGCCCCAAAAAGAAGAAAATGAAAATCAATCCAAATAATCCTTTTCAACATTATCAGAAACAATACATTTTCACCTTCTGGAATTATTCAAACAACTTTAATTGTGCAGAAATAGACAGATCAAAAGAGTAAATGACATAATATAAGACTAAGAATTGTTTTTTAAAATTTATTTTCACCTTTCCCGACATTCATAAACCCCTTGAGAAGCATCAACACACAAGCAAGTAAGACTACATCCATACTGCCATTGTTGAGCTTGTACATAAACCTTTCCATTGAATAGACAACCATCTGGAATAGATGACAGGCATTATAATTTTAATCTGTATACAGATAGATAAAGAATAGTTATTCCACATGCAATGATTTAGCAAAATTGTTTATGCTTTTTGGGTTTTTTTCATGGACAGACAACATTGAAAGTTAATGTTGTTGCGAATGGATTTTTTCTTGAGTTCACAAAAAATTGTTGAATGAGTCTTTATTTGTATCTCCTAGATCCATAGAAAAATTCAAGCATTAATTCCAACATTTTACACACACAAAAATTCTCCAAATAGTAATTATTTGTTAATATCACTTGAATTGGATTCTGGATATTAAAATAGCTGATACAGACCTCGAGGAAATCTATGGCAAAAAGATACCTAAATTATGTGTACAGTTTATGTATATATACATATTATATAAAAGTGCACTCACATGCATCATTCATCTCCCATCAGACCATTTTCATTCAAATATTTTCACAATGGCCATAATAACACACCAACAAGATCATTAGAGGTAGGACTGCTTGTTAAACACTTAAATGGAGTGCAGGTGAGGAAATATCTGGTAGAGATTTTCCCAATCCAACATTGGAGAATGGAGAATTGAATCCTTCTAAATGTCAGTTGCCAGCCAAACAACTTGACTATAACTGACAAATAATAGGTTCTATGCAAATCTTTTAACAAAAAAGTTTTTAACAAGTTAAGCAATTTCTCATCAAGTTGTTGAAACTTACTCAGCCTTGGTCCTCTACCTGGTGTCATGGTCAAGTTGTTTGATGGTGTTGGTAGGACATCTACTTCATTGCCATTGGGATCAATGGTGGTTAAACCTCGCCCATTACCAATGGTGGTGATGTTAGTAGCTGAGGCATCAAAGATAAAAGATTAAAGGTTTTTGTACTGCACAATTGGATAATACAATACAAGCTGATATCTCAAAATACATGGAGAGAGGATTCTACATTTGATGAACAAAATATGCTCAATATGAGTAAACCTTCCTATCATTACAAAATATTTGTAGCTTGACAAAGAATTATGTCCAAAAAAAACTCAACGAAAGTGAACTATGAATATCAATTGATGAACTACTGTCAAAGGGTCACATAATGTCTTTGTATTTGTTTGACAATTAATTTCTCTCCATAAAGCATTTATCTGAATATAACTAGGTACAAAGAAAGTAGTTATGAAGCCTTATTTATTTCATCCTATGGAAAATTCTGAAACAAATCATGTAGATCTTTGATCTGATTTAAAAAGTTTGCAAGTCATATACTTCCACAGCTGTAATATTAATATTATTTCAAGTTAATAGTGTGCAATCCTTGCATACATCAAAATTCCAAATGACCTACATGAAGGGTTGAAATTGGAATTATCACATATAATCACTGGACAACATTCTCCGACTTTCTTTTGTCTGACACAACCTGAAGGAACATCACTGTAGTCGGGACACCTGTGAAACGACAGTCATGGAAAAAATGGATTTCAGTCAATTTTACAGGTATGTTTATTGCGAATGGGTGGGGATTTGTTTGTTTTTTTAAACTAAATATATTCCATCCCACAAGTTCACCATATCACACAGACTATTTTTCTTTTATACAAAGAAATAAGCAAATGTAAAAGTAATTTAATCTATTGGAGATCATCCTTCTTAAAGTGGCTATTGTAAAATGTTTTATTCATTACTTGTTAACACATCTGTAATATCCATAGGCAGCCACTTCACAAGTACATTCTCTGTCACACCCAATGGACCAGGTCTCATTTTGTTTGTAAGTTTGGCCGTCATATATACAAAAAGCTGAGGAGAGTCAACAAGAATGCTGTTAATCACTGGAACATTGACACAGCCTTTACATGATTCTGCTCTAGATCTTATTTAAAAAATAAATTAGAAGTGCTCTCCTTCCTTACTACAAATTTGAAAAATCAGTTAAATTCAATGTATGTTGTGAATACATTCAATAATTTTTTATATGGCAAGCTCATGTTATGACAAACTTATTTGCACAATTGTAGAAAATAAATAACTATCACAAAGTTGTTATTTTTATACTAATTGTATGTACTAAACAAAAATAATTCATATCATATCCAAATCAAATTATCATGCAATGAACAAATTGAACAAACCTGTTCAAGCTAATTGTATGTGTGAGCTTATGGATTTGAGCTTATATAAATTCTCTGTTTACTTATATTCATAAATGTTACATAAGTTATATAGAGAAAGAGAGAGAGAAACAAGCGAGAGAGAGAGAGAGAGAAAGAAGAGTGAAAGACAGTCAAATAGCTCTAAATCAGTCAGAGACTAGACTCAGACCACAGTTTTAATGACCCTTTCATAGTAAAAGTATCTAGAGTTAATCCACTTGTCAGTCATGAATGGAAATGTACCTCGGATACTTTAAAATATACGAAAGGCAAATGTCTGTAAGATAAATTTACTGAAATCGAGCGTGTGGGATTGTCTGCGATTCGACATGAATATTGAGTGTAGGGGTTTGATTATTGTCTTCATGATAAAATTGGGATGGTTAGCGAGACTGGATTTTCCCACGAGATATTGTCAACTGAGTTGAAATCTTATTTTTGGTATTGGTTCCCCTTTTGAGAAGAGTTATGTTACATGCTTGAGAAAACACTTTTTCCCAAAATGTTACCCCTATAAGATTAATTAGACTGGAATTCCCATGTAGAACGCATCCATCCCATGTCAGTCTATTGTTTATGGTAGAAAGTCGTGTTTGAGTATATTGGGAGCAATATTAATGACCCGTCTTTTTCTCCGTAAACTCGACTAACCCTGTCCGTGAAGATTGATGGTCACTTCAGCTACGTGAAATTTTATACCCTGCATCGCAGTGATTGGGACAAGACTTGATTAAAATAGTCCCACTTGGGTAGTAGGAGGGTGATCTTCCATACATTTTTGTTAAAGTAACCACGCTACTATATCTCTGTCAGAAGTCTTAAGTGGTGTGGCTAGTGGTTGAGTTCTGTAATCTTAAGCAACAAAAACAACAACTTTTGCTGTCAGTCAAAAATAAGGCGTTACTTTTAGATATCACGTGGCTGGAAGAATGAAATTATGGGTAGAGGTTCGATACGAATAAAATCATCAACATTTTGAATTCAAGTCAGACTGGGACGAAATTTTGTAAACTTTAACACAGCCCAAGTTGATAAAGGTGATTCGGAACCTTTCTTAACCTCTTTTCGACTAAGTCACTTATGACTGAGGAAAGGTTCCCTGAGACAATGCGAATTGTAATGTTTGTGAAGAAAGATTGATAACTAGATCTATTCATTTGATCTGGAATTTTCCATAAAGTATTGGGAGCGAAGCATGCACTCCATATTTTAGATCTAGAATCTTTGAGCTTATATATTTGAAGATCGGAGAAAGTTAGACCTGCGAGTTCTAACTTTATCAAAGGATTAATTCCGACCCATGGATTATTTATCATATGTTAGCTTATCCACATTTTGTAGGATTGCAATGTAGAATGTAACCTAAGATGCATGAAGGACTGATGAGAATAAGTTAGAGTACCATAAATATATATTGTTGTGGAGAAGATAAATTGGAATTGAATGTATTTGTTGGGCTAGATCTAGAAAGAAGTTGAAGTGATTATAAATCCTTCATTTCCCTAATTAATGTACCCATTTATTCAGTTTGTGTAATTTGTTGTAAGATATTTTATATTTGATATAATATGGATGATTTAGATTATGACAAGTTAAACAATTAAGGGAAAATAATGAAGTGGATCTCATTGTATTTCATGCTAAGCCGATGGGATGGGATTCTCATCGAAGAGTTGGATCTTAAAGTTGTTATAATCCATAAAAGCAACAGATTAAAAGATGCATCTACCATGATGATTAAAATTCTATGGCATATATTTCTTATATAATATATCTTGATCGCTAAGTTATCAATAAAAGTCTTGATGCATGGTTTTTACTTCTAAAAGAATTAAATTTGAGTATGTGGGAGAAACTTATTGATCCCCCTTGTATGTTATATTTATATTGGTAGGATGACGTAACGACTGCATGGTTACAACCGTCCACTGACTGGATTTTTCAGGTTTCTGAATTTTTCAGGTTTTTTCTGTTGTAATTTTACTTTAAAGTTTTACTTTCGGTTTCATCTTTACTGTTGGTTTTTCAGGTTTTGGTTTTAGTATACACTGAGTTATATAGTTTTGTCATATCATGTTCTAGTTTTGATTTTAATTTCGTTTGTCATATTTAGGTCTACATGTCCTTAAAAGAGTTTAAGATCTATAAGATCCTATGTGGAATTATTAGTATTTTTGAAGATCTATAAGATCCTATATGTGGAATTATTGATATTTTTGAGGATCTATAATATAAGATCCTTAAGGCTTGTTGTTTTGTTTTGTTTGTTGTTGATTGCAACAATATATGGGTCTATTAGGCTCTAACCAAATCCTTACCTGTGTTGCCTTTTTGATCATCCCCTGCAAAGTTTGTTTGTTTGAGAGGCGAACCACTCGTGACAACAACCTCTTTTCTTTCCCTCATCTCCTATCCCTAATTTCCTATCTTCTCACCTCCCCTTTGGTTTGTGAGTTTGGAATTTCTCGTAGCTATGTGATGTTTAATTGTCATTGTAGTTGAAAAAAAAATCCTGGCATTGTCGTTAAACTTAAACTTATCTTCCTTACCTTCCCTAATTTAAACTTACTTACTTAAACTTATCAACTTAACCTACCTCACTTACCAACTTACTTACTCCCATATTCTACTTTTTCTTTCCTCCTCTATCTCTCTAAATTTCCAAAAGCCCACATGTGGCATATTCTACTTTTCTATCCTCTCCCTATCTTTCAATCCTTTTATTTTCATTTGGCCACATATATGTAATGAATAAATTTAGTTGTTCTCTTCATGCAATTTTTCATGTAACAAACATTTTAAATATCAGTCTTCATATTATGCATTATATACATATTTTAAAAGTCTTTTCTCTCACCATCCGTGCTTGTTGCTGGTGTTGAGGCAACTGAAAGTAAAGGAGATAATTTAGACAATAATCAGCGAACACAAATCAAAGTACTGACCAAGACTGGAGTTGGTATAAACATGTTATATCTTGTTTCTCATTATGTTTTGTTCTTTGAAATATTCGTGTCTTAGCCAGTTCATCAATCTACTGACTTTTTCAGCATTTTCTTTTCCTGATTCAATCATGGTAAGAGTTGAAATAAGCAAACATCTCCAATTTAGTGAATTAGATTAAAAAGAAAGGAATTTATTTCTAAAATGACAGAATACTGGATGATAATCTCTAGATCTATCATTCCAATCATGGCAAAGCAATCTTTTGAAGAAAAAAAAATGTTTTTCAAGATCATATCTAGACCAGCTCTGTCATTGGTAATGAGCCAAGAAGAAAACAAAGGAAAGTTAGCTGTACAATCAGCAGACAGCCTTTCCGGTTGATCTTATAAAACTCTGATAAAAGCTCTGGCTGTGTGAAAATAAATATTTTAACTTACCACACATTTGACAGAACTGAGCACATTTATCTGAAGCCCATTCTGGGTATTCGGTACAAGCTGCTTTCCCATAGGCACGACAATCCATTAACTTGTCATTACAATTGTTAGTTGGAGCAGGTGCTCCTATAAGAAAGAAAATGAATATCATTTAAATATATTTAAAAAATAAGAATTTATATATTTATTGACCCTAGGACCCATTTTCTTTTGGCTCCTCTCAAGAGAAGACCAAGAGAAACCTAGCATCAGCCGTAAAGCAGTGTCGCTAAATTAAATATTATTCACATTTAATTTCAGACAAACCAAATCTCTTTTAAATCTAGGGCTTACTTACATGAAGTATCTAGATCTAGATATCTAGATCTAGATCTAAAATCTAGATCTAGATCTTGAATCTAAATCTAGATCTCTTGATCTATCTCGGCTTGATAACCTGTCTTTTCAAGTTTATCTTACTGCTTCAATTCACACATAAAAAAACTCCTTTATTCTTGGTAATATGACTGGATATCATAATAGGCCCAGCTCTAGCAATTTGCACTTTTTCTACAATTAATTGAAACGTTTATCCTACATTGATATGAGAAATAATCCTTTTTCTAAAGTTTGTCATCAGGTATCATTTCTCTATCTCATAAAAAAGAATAAAAGAATTGAGTCTTATTCTAAGTTATAGATAGATCTAAATCTAGATCTAGATCTATATCTAGATCTCTCTCCCTCTTTTTCATTGTGTGTTAATCAAATCATACTCTTCCTCTCTTCCTAGACCCTGGCTAGGTGAAAGATTTGGTCTTAGTGGCATCGGATAGATCTAGGCTAACTCAGTTGAACCAAGCACTAAGGTATCTGGAATGGTATTAATAAGTCAGCAAAAATTGACCATCCTATACCGAAAGTGGCAAAGCTCTGGCTCTACGAAAAGGGCTTAATTTGTTCCTACTTACCCGCACCGTATCCACTGACAGACCCATCTCCTGTAAAAATGCCAGTCAGTGTTTCAAACTCACAAATTGGAGTAGCACAACAATCACCAGGTTTTTTAATCAATTGGCAATTGGCAGGTACGTTCTGATAGGTTGGGCAACTGTTACAATAATGGAAAATCTTTGTCAGGTTGTAATAAAAGCAATAAATTTACAAAAATACTGAAAAACGCTGAAAATGAACAGTTTTAAATATATGCATATAATCATTATGACAGTCTGCCGTTTTTTAGGCTGCTTAATAAATTAACAGGCGACCAAAAACCGGATGCGGAAGTGCCGCTGCCCGGTATTAAAGATACGCTTATTATTAGACTTATTATTTTAGCTCATTATCTAGTAGGCCCTAGGCCCTATCGAGTGTACTTCTCTGTGGCCCTATCCACTTATCAGTCCATTTCTTTTGGATAAAACCTGTTTATGAAATTACCTGATATATTTTGCAAAAAAGTTTATCTTTTGTTTTCGAGCCCACCCATTCCCAAAAGCGCACAAACAATTGGGTAGTATCCCTTAACACCCCCCCCCCCTTTTTTTTTCCTCCCCTCCTGGTGTCTTTTGCTAAAAGGTTAGTGTTTTGGGAGCATGCATAGTCCTACACACAAGTACGCTCACCTACAAATAAAAGTAGTGGCGGG
>JASKDV010203197.1:0-10744 GCA_032466395.1 Aegires albopunctatus
CTCTCTCTCTCTCTCTCTCTCTCTCTCTCTCTCTCTCTCTCTCTCTCTCTCTCTCTCTCTCTCTCTCTTTTATTTTGCATCAATCGACCTATCTTTCTGTCACAATTTTAGCAGTATTAAAATGTGAAAACCGTAACAGTCATTCCCTTTCTATCATTTGAGTTACTAAAGTTTTCCTCGATAAAAAAAATCACATCAATGGTTTTTGGTGTAATGATAGTACATTGTATTATAGTTATTCAAAGGCAAAGCGTTTCCGAAACCATTAGTTGTTGGGTTTGTTGTTGTTTTTTAACTCTAATGACGATGGGGGTAATGATATCATAATGAAACCGATTGACTTTTAAATCCCGCCTCGTTCCTTGCCACCTCACTCTACTCAAATCTCCTAAGAGTCCCTGAGAAAAATATAAGAGCAATTGCCTTTCAACCTTTGTCATTAATATTCGGCAATAGAAAAAGTGTACACACGAACAAATGCAAAAATTCCCTAATTATAGCACTCGGTGTGACCCTTTTGAGAAAAGTCCCTCTTCCACCAAAAAAAAACAAAACAAACCCTGGTGTCCGCCCATCGGCTCCCGAACAATCTTCTTTTCACACTAAAGAGAAATAACGCGGACACCATCAGTGTCAATGCCTTCATTTATCATCATCATCATCGACGTTGTTGTCCTCGTCATCACTAACAGTATCATTAGTGTTCATGTTAAGTCCATCAAAACACATGCTTGAACACACACCAGTCTATTTGACTCATTCTACTCAAAAGCACACACATACACACACACACACACACTGTTTTAAGACCGTCACGTAGCAGCAAGGATTTCGTTGAATATACTATCGGGACAGCTGCTAGGAGCTTTGGCTTCAGCACCAGCCAACTGATGACTGGATTTTGAACTGGTACCAGGCCCATATTAAGTTAGCAATTTGAGATCATGTTTATAAAGCCATTCGTCTCCTTGGTTCGATTCAGCTGTCTTGGGTGTTATACAAATTCTCTCAGCTTTTCTTCATTTACCAAATCTCTGAGAAACTTTCACTTTACCCTTATTCAACCCCCCTTTTGACATGAATCTGTTCTCTTTTAATTTCTAAAGAAATATTCAATTTTGGTCATTTCTTGTTCAAGATTACTGACAAGGAACACCATAATGGTTTTCGGTTAATTATATGGGTCTTTTGTTTATTCATGTTCTCGAATTAGTTTTTCAGTTCATATAATCTGTTTATGCATTTAATTCTTTTGAGATATGTTTTAAATATAGTTAGTGTATGTTCGAGTATGATAATATGCTAATTTATAAAAAGATTATTACTATGTTTTTTATCTTAAAGTTCATTTTTCATCTCGATCACTCGTTCGTTTTCTTAATATATTATTCATTTTTTAATTTGTCTATTTGGCTCCTTATTGATATTTTGGATTGGTTTTAATTTATTCATTTGCTTAGCTATTTATAAATTCATTCAAATTTATTCATTCATTTATGCATCCATTCATTTATTAACTTATTCAGTCATTCTTTCCATCCATTATTCATTCGTACATCTGTTAATTTTCTAATAGTATCGATGTGTTTTCATATTATATTTTGTTTATCCATCCATTTTTTTATTTTTTTTATTTTTTAATGAATGTATTTATTTCTCATTCTATATTATAATACATCGCCGTTATTGTCATCATCACATTTTTATCGTTAATTTCTTTTGAATTCATCCACTGAAAATTGCGTTGATAAGGAGAACATTATTTTGTGTTACGTAGATGGAGATGGTACCATGACAGAAAAGCGAACAGCTTGTACCGAAGATTAAAGTTTGAATAAAATTATACCCTCAATATCATATCATTATCATGTTTAAAAGGACATGTTAATTATGACTGTCGTGATTTTCAAGCATCGATCAGCCATGTTACAACGTACTCTACGATATTATTATTATTATTATGTGGACTCATTCGTGGCCATGCACACTGCATACATCTGGTCCATGAGTCTGTACACTTAATTCATCACACGACATTTAATGATCTAGGGTCACACACGTGACGGGTCAAGACAAATGATGTTAAAGGTCAGCAATAAAGTTGCAGAAAAGAGTGGCCGATGACCGGGTGGACACCAAGCAGCCGTAGTACGAATTTGGTAGAAGCGATAATGAGGAAAATGATCAGTCTGGTAAATTGATTGGAGAGGCTGTGAGGCTGATGGAAGGTGGGAAACGCTGGCTGGCTTTAAATTGGGTTTATTTCATTGAATGAAACAGAGCTCTTCTATAATGGAATTTAATTCACCTCAATGACGACAGAAAGGAGATTCTATATGCGACTAAGGATTAGCCTACCAGAGTCATCATACTAAATCCGACATCCACAAACATATTCAAATGATAATTGGACACGGACTGAAGGCAATAGTGCATGATCTTCAATTACAAAGACACGCCAGACTTTGGTATAAACAGAGGATTGGGTCTAAATGCTCACTAAGTGATTCAGACGACTAAGATCCATAGGGTGTATTGTCCTAAAACATGCTGGAGACTAATTATTGTTAAGAAAGTAAGGGACATATTATTAATTACTGTAATAAAACAAGCGCGATAAGGATAGAGAATTGTTGAATAAATTATAAGACGCATCATTGATTTGACGAATCCCAAAAGTCTGATGGTACATAATATGCATTGAATACATTAAAAATACCTTTATAAGATCTAGATCTATTTCATAAAAAATATTATATACGAGTAAATCCTGACATTTTCATTTAGCCCACTTAAGAGTATTTGTATTAGGTATCTACATCTAGCAAGCAACTTTAAAGTCTTAAATCTGTTATATGTAAATCAGCTTTATGAGGTGTATCAAAATTTAATGTACTAGTCGAACACCCGCGACATCGCGGGAAATAATGATGCTAGATTAATTAATTGTATCATTATGGTTGATTTATTGCGCCCGGTAAGCTAGATGTATAGTTTTCTTGAACAGAAACGATTTTTACATTGGTTTATGATTAGGCTTCCTGTTTGTGTTTAGAGACTACATACTATGCTTTAATACATATAGCCAACACACACTACGCATATAAAATGACAGTTATGTCAAGTCATAAGGCCTTGATCATAGTGGAAAAACAAAGGCCGATTTTTCTAGAAAGAAATAATGTAATTTGCCTTATAATGTATGATTGTCACTCACACCAACTCGTGTTGATGTTATTGAATCTATTAAATTATTATGTCAAAGAACTAAGTAAAGCCATGATGGAGTAACTTACAGGTTGCATATAGTATGTATCACTTTTCTCATGAACAAATCTGGATCATCCTGCTATGTAATCGCGATCTTACTTAGAGATTGCATTTGAAAATATTCATTTACGATTGCTGAAGGCTATTCACGCGGAGAGTTCAGCCAGAAATCAAAACAAAACCTCTGGTTTGTAGACGACCTCCTGAAATCAGGCCATGCCAATGGTTTGTTTTGATTTTAGGGAGCGGTTATTTTTTAATCTATAAATTAATTTAAACAAGCTTTTTTGAGTTAATTAAGCTGAAAAATACCTTGATTTTTGTAATTAACACAATCTTACCCACATATCGATCATCCAACAAATACCGTTGTATATTTTTTATAGATCTGCAAGTCAATCTCTTTAAGTGGGTAAATGTTTAATTGAGCAAAAGAAGCAAAATAATAATCTCCATTGCGCTATATTTTTTTAAAGAGAGATATCTATACAAATCGGACACTAATAAGTGAAATTGCTTGGAAATGGATAAAATTCATATCCTGTACAGCTGTCGAATAATGATCTGATTACAATATATCGTTAGCTATGAGGAAAATTAGTCAATCGTAAAATTAAACAGCAAGCGGATTTCATGACTGCAGTCCCTTTTAATAGTTAATTTATTGAAAGTGGATGACATAAGAGACACATTTTAATTTAATTATGCTGCTTGTAGTTTAATTAATAAATAACTTAAATAGAATAGTACTGATAAATTTTAATAATCCTACACTCGCCAAATATTTAAGCCATCCCAACCCCTTTCCACCATAATATCATGACGAATAGATCTATACAGTCATGTATTCGCAAAAACAGATGGAAAAAAACAACAACCAGATATTCAATGCATAATACATGTAGTAAGAAGTGATGTCATTGTAATGATTGCATGAAAATGAAATTGATAACACATGTACTACATGTATAATGATAACGTCAAAAATTATAATCGCAGAACTAAGGCTACTACGGAATGTGAACGAGACATTTCAAGAATTTTAGAACATTTTTGGATTGCTGTTGCTGCAGTATGTGGTCATGATGGTGGTAGCGGTGGCGGTGGGTGTTGGTAGTGATTATTGTGTAGTTTTTGGGGTTGTTATTATTATTTTTTTTAGCTTTATTTTTTCTACGTAAATAGATGCCAAAATTTTATTGGCACAGTTTGGCATAGCAAAGTCAACTTTCATAGAATCACTCAAACCAAACAGATCATCCAGTAGTTTTCTTGAGCATTAAATTATATTTTTTCAGCAATCAAAGAAACAAACGTTGTTACAAGACAACTCATTCATTTTGTAATAACTTACCCGAAGATGGACGATCGCTGTATCGTGTGCAAAACACCCAAGCAGGCCACAAAGTATTAGCATCCTTCTCCGCTTCTGATTCTGCACTTTCTTTGTCCTCAGAATCTCGACATTCAGAAGAATCTGTCTGGTCTGATTTGCGATTCGAATCATCAAACGAGTTTCTTTGCTCAGACCGTTTGTCAGTTTTCATGCGTAGTGCTGATGGAGATTTTGGGAAAGATTTTCGAAGAGGAGATTCTTTAGACTTTAAATTTGGTATCGATGGTTTTGAATCAACTTGAAAGTGGAGTGCTGTAGGTGGTATGCTATTGCGTCCTCCATTCTGTGACCTTGGGTAAGGAAGAGGGTTTTTCAGTGATCCGCTTATACCACCATTTTTATTGTTGCTAATGTTATTATAATGACTATTCGTCAAAGCTCCGTTGGATTTTGAATAAATGTTGTCCGTTAATTCTTTGATATTGGGAAAGTGTGGGGGAAAGCGAGGATTATTCCCTGGTAGACTAGGGGATCTGTCATGGTGGACAGCTGCATTATTGTGAGACATTAGAACACGCGTAGGATCTAATAGGGAATTTTGATCAGGGTGCATTTTAGAAATATTGTGTAGAGGAAAGTTTTGTTCGGGGGGCATGTAAACAAAAGGGAATTTCCCACTAAGTTGACTGTATGCCTGGTTCAAAAACGGAATATTTCGATTGAAAAATTCTTCCATCTCGGAAGCCGCTGGCTGGGCAACGCCATGTTTTAGGTTGGGAAAATGACTAGGGAAAATCGTTGGAAAGAAACGATGCAAAGGATTGATACCGTTTAAGTTACCTCTGCTGTCGTTGAAATTATCTTCTACAGAACATGTAGAATCTCTGGAAGGGGAGGTTGTTTTAAAGAAGTGGCTGAAAGGATGATGATGAGGTCTTGTGTGATTATTATTGGTGCTTTTGTTGAAGTTTTCGTCTTCAGAATTAGGATAACAGTTTGGTGGAGTTTTGGCAACTGGAGATGAAAAAAGCTGTGGGGATGGCGGGGTGGATGAAATGTTAGATGATGGCGACAAAGAAGCGCTAGAGTTATTTGCTTTGACACTGAGATCTACTGCTGAGAAGGCAGAGTTTTCGGAATGAATGACCATGGTGCGATTACCAGATAAAAAACCCGGACTCTTCTCTCTTTCCTCTGCTTGCTCTTCCTCAGAGTTTGTAACACCAAATTTTGAGCTCAATATAGCGTCAATTGAAAAGTTTGTTTTTCTGCGTCTCTTGCTATCTTCATCTTCACTGTGGGACTCAGTCGTTGCTTCACTCAAGCTTCGATGACGTGTTGGTGTATCGAGCACCACCTTTTCATTTGCATCTTTTGTAGGTTCGGAATATCGACGAGAATCATTGTCGATATCGGAGGAGGCCATTTCCAAACAAGATTTACTGAGATTTAGAGGGGAATGAGATAAGGAAGAGGAAGTTACAGGCGATGTTGGAGGTGTATCTGTCTCGATGTCAACAATGCAAGACAGTCGTGAATTTCTACCACTTTCATTCTCTTCACTCTTTATATTTCCCTCACTGATGTTTGCCGGTGTGTTACAATCTTCATAATATGCATCTTCTTGACTCTTTTCTTGTTTAATCTCTGATATGGATTTCGACAATGATAAAATTGAATGAGAAAACGTTGATGAGCGAGGACGAGATGACAAAGGTATCGATGACAGTGATGAAGAGGCTGAGGGAGAAAGCTGAGGTTTTGGAGGCAACGCGACTCTCATCGAATTGGGGGAGGGCGGAGAGTTTGGGGAAGAAATAGACAGTCTCATATTGGAATTATCCGAAAGTAACTGATGGTGTCCATTTATTGTCCTAGATTCTTTGATACACTCTGTTGCGTGATCTGGAGACATGCAACCATTCTCCCCTTTTAACGAAATGTCATTCATTGAAAACTGGCCAGATTGTTGTTCTTCGTCTTTAGTTGTACAGCAAACCCCTTGCGACTGTCCTTCTGGAATTCTAGCTTGTGTTGCATCATTGTTATTGTTGTTAGAGTTTAAATCGTTATTATTAATATTACAATTGTGTGTTCTCTCAGATTTTGTTGCTTGAAGAGACTGCCACGGGTCCCGATTTATGGGGACTTTCCTGAGTGCCGGTGGACTTCTGCAATCTCCATAAGATTCGATGTCATGATGACAATTCGAAGGAGTTGTTGCTAACTGTGGGGATGAAGGATAAGAATGGCTTTGTTCAGATTCTTGTTTGATCCGCTTAGGACTCATGTAGGTTGGTGTATGACTTTCATCAGTACATTCCGATCCAAAAGCGATCCTAGTTCTACAATTAACAGGAAACAAATTGGGCATTGGACACTGTGGTAGAGCCATGGTGTAACAATTCATTTCCAAAGTAATGAAAGAAAGAAGAAAAAATACTTTGTCAGATGTCAAGGAAGAACTTTAAATAATATTCATCCACTTGATAACAATGTGAAAAGATAATCAGCTATTTTGCTTGTCTCTTGTTTCTCTTAGAAAATTATCGTGGCTTTCTTTGTGAACGTTGCAATCTCAGCATTAAGAAATTTTGTTGTTGATTTGCCAACAAATTGGAAATCAAAATCATTCTCTTGAGTGGTCAAAACACATAGATTTTCTGTGAAAAAAAAGTATACAAATAACAATATTTAAATGTCTTTCTTTTGAAAAAAGGCAACAATATACACAGTATCAAACATCAATAGGGGACGCCCCAGAAAGGGGAAGTCGGGGAACAATCAGATTTGCCATATTACTGGTACAACCAGCATATGCGAACTTATACGGCATGAATTATCAATTAATTTAACAAAATTACCACATATTGTGAACTTCCAGAACAGGAACCTCTTTGAAAGCAAAAAATCAAAACAATAAATAAATAAAAAAAGAAAGAAAGAAAATAAATAAATAACGAAAATTCTTAAGCAAAAACGAAAAGTGCTATCAAGATTTAGATAAATGAATAATGATTTTACTAGCAGCAACAAAAACGAAATAATTAGATACATTTTATAAAAATTAACACGGAGATAAAGAGATGTATTTATTAAATATATAAATTCAAGGCTTGATTTAGTCACTTGATTAACATGAAGGCTAGACTAAATGAAAGCATAAATATTTCTTGACGAATTAATAAAAGTAAATTCATAAATAAAAAAGCTAAATAAACAGAAAAATATACGGATAACAGATTAATTTAAATTAATAGTTAAATAGGTATAAAATTATTAAATTTAAAAAAATTAATGATGAATAAACCAAAATAAATAGACTTTTACTTAAGATGAAAAAGCTCCCCTTTAAAGTCAATACATTTCTAAAATAAATGTTTGAGAGACTTTACATTAGGTTCTGTTACTTTGTATAATATTTTAATGCAATAGTATCTCTATCTAAATGGCTGGCGGAGTCCAATACCAGCGGTAAGAAGAGTACAGAGAAAAGCAAGATATCATCACCTACAAACTTGTCTGTCTACCCAACCGTAACATTACATCATGCGTGCATCCACGCTCAAAGCACTGTCACCAAATTGACTGTCATGATTAGGCAAAGGGACAGATGAGACGCGAAAATCACGAAGACCATGTCGTGCGAAATGTTGGACCGACCACAGACCTCAAGCATCAGCGAGAAAGCCATTGCTCTACTTCCGCAGGTTGAGTTGACCGCTTTCTGTAAGTCTCACCACAGGAGGAAGAAGTCTCTATAGCCACCAGGCGTTTGCCAAGGCACCTGGTGCGGACTCCATTTCTAGCTGTGATCTACGTATCGGGTAGCCCAAAGCTGCCCAAAAGCCTCACAAGCCTGTTCGTCTCTATGTGGACCCAAGAGAAGCTGCCACAAGAATTAAAAAAAACAAAAAACAACCCGCGTCAATCATCCAACAAGCGTAAAGGAAATATAATCTCCTGCGACAACCATCGTGGCATCTCCTTGCTCTCCATTGCTGAGAAGATCTGGCCCGCGTCCTGCTCAATCGTCACAACGCACATCTGGAACATAGAACTATGCTTATTAATCTTTACTGATAGCTAAATGTCGCGAAACAGAGATTGAGGTGGAGAATATGCGACCTACACCAGGAGAGCTAATGTGGATTCCGAAGAGGCTACAGCACCATGGACATGTTCTTTACAGCTTGTCAACTATAGGAAAGGGTCGGGAACAGAACGGACTATATACCACCTTCGTGAATTGAACGAAATCATTTAAATTTGATGCCGTTTGTCACGAGGGGCTGTGGAAGATAAGGGCCAAGTTTGGATGCCCCACCAAGTTCATCGCGATGCTTCGGCAGTTCTACGTTTGAATAGCCTGAACGACGAAGTGCAGGATGGGGGCGAGCACTCCTAGCCTTTTCATGTCACGAACGGAAATCTCTACAGCCGGTATGCCAATCAACTCAATGCCTTCCACATGAGGTATCTCAAGATTCTGCTCTATTTCACGTCGCAATACAGGATAACAGACTGAAGTTATTGGGCGCGACAAGACTGAGCGCATCCACTCCATGCTACTGTGAGCTCTCAATTTCATCTGCTGTCATCTCAGCGGCCACTCAACTCCCCAAATGATCAGAAATCATGGACATCTTCGCATGCGAAGGACAAACATCATACAGTATCTATACCTTGTATCTTATTCATAGCTTGAGATATTGCATAGCGCTATGTGGTAGCTGAAAGACGTAACTTTACGATAACATAACAGTTCAACAGATGGAGCAAAAAATTACTTGACATAAATTTCTAGTCCTTCGTGAACTAATTGTCTTGCCCAAGTTTTGGTTGGTTTCGTTATGTTTATCAATGGAGTCATGTTGCTGAGTTGGAAATTTAAATTTCGAGTTAATTAATTATTGATATTAATGTTGTTTATTTTCTTGTTTTTTATTATCATTTGTTTTCATTTATTTTTCCTCTTTTCTTATTGCTGTTGTTATTGCTGATGTTGTTATTCTTTTTCTCCTTCTTCCGATCTTCCTCGACCTGTAATGGACATGTCCCTTCAAAATAAGCGTCTGTCAACATTATTGTTCAGACTTTTGATGCCCTTTAAAAATATAATGTGGAATTTCTCTTCTTTATTGTGTTAGCAGCCATTAATTGCAATGTCGATTTCACCTTGGTTAGATTCATCATATTTTATGACTCTTTTCTGCGTCAATGGTATTTTTTTAAGACTTAGATCTATCTACTTTTAATATTTAATATAATTTCTAAACCAGGTATCGTTATTATCATCACGTTTTTATTAATTATAATTCATGTTTTGGATCCATTTGGCAATTGAGGAAATACATTGATTCATCCAACCTTATTGTCCACATGACACCAATTACCATAAAATACATTGATTCATCCAACCTTATTGTCCACGTGACACCAATTACCATTATTATCTCAGGTATATCTTTTTCCAGACATTGGAAATTCCCTTTCCACCTACATGTAAGTCCATACGGACTTTATCCGCATTGACTCCATGCATATCGATCAATTTGACAGGCGTAAAGCAAATATAGTGCTTTGTTCAAATTCAATATCTTATGCATCTCACCATAGAATAACACAAACTTGGTACATTTTCTTTACTTGCAAATCAAATAGCATAATTGGTGTTAATTGATAATACATTTACAATCCTAGATGGTGATAACAGGCTGTAATTTTTTATTTTTTATTTTTTATTTTTTTAATTAATTAATTTTATTTATTTTTTGTCCTTCTTAAACATTGTATAATTTGGATTTTATTTTTGTTTGTTTATTTGTCTGACTTCAATGTTAACAAAAAGGAAAGAAAAAAGAAAAAAGAAAAGAAAAACGAGCAAAAAGCAACAACAAATATCAAAAATTAACAACTTAATGAAAGAAGAAATATAGTTTAGCATGTTATAGTCATGAATAAGTTAATCTCATAGTTTCTATTTTGTGACCATGTTCTAAAATGATTAAATAACATAACAATAAGCATTTTCCGATACTACTACTACTTCTACTGCTATTTCTTCTTCTACTACTACTACTACTACTACTACTACTACTACTACTACTACTACTACTACTACTACTACTACTACTA
>JASKDV010203208.1:0-10743 GCA_032466395.1 Aegires albopunctatus
ATATTATAGTACATTGTACACAGGTATAATATACATCATTTAGTGAAGATTACTAGATTAAGAGGAAAAAGAGAATACATCAGGGTTTCTTTTGAAATTCTTAAAGAAAATGTAGTTACATGTAATGCCAAATTTTCAAAGTGTTTGCTTAGGAAAGCTGTATAAAGTCACTGTGTTGTTTTTCGAATAATAAGATTATTGTTAAGTTTTATCGCATTTGATCTCCTGTTATTCTTTCCTCACCACCACCATGTTATATATAATATATATCCCATATTATTTGAACGATTTTCACTGAAAGCTCAATAACTTTGAGAGATTTAAATAGATGATATTATGCAAACAAGTCACACGTGTATTGTAGAGAAACTTAGATCTATATTTTGGTTAAATTAACTTCCCTCAACCAAATAAGATTGGCCTTATACAAATTGATCTTGAATATAGGTTTTAGGCCTAATATTTGGAAGAGATTCAATCTTTGATTACAAAATATCTGGATCAAAAGATCTAGACATAGTATCTAATCTTATGTATGTAACTAGATGTAGATAAAGATCATGATCTAGGGATAACAGGCATTGTCCTACTTCTGTTTCATCTTACTAAATCTAGAATAATCTTGTCATGAAATGCATGTATAATTATTTTTACTATTGGTCCCCCCAAAAAAACAAAAAAAAACAAAAAAACAAAACAAAAAAAAAACAAAACAAAGAAAAACAACAAACCCCTTAAAATATCGAAAATGAAGTACTACAAAGAGATATTATAAATCTAGGTCTATTTCTTAAACATGGCCGATCAGGTTCTTAAATAATTCAACAATCTGATCGGCCCTACCCGATTCGCGGGACACGACAAGGATTTTGTTAAATGATTGATTCATAAATATTATCTATGAAAATAATTAAATCATTATCAAAAGAGGAAAAAAAAAATACTTCTACAAGTTCTATGATTCATGCATGGTAAATATTCAAATGTATTGGTGATCTAATAAAGTCTGAGGACGTCATTTTCTCATGGATATTGATATATACGTACATGGTGTATGAGTTAGGGGATGGTTTACTATTTTCTTAAGATTTTTCTCCATCTTTGTCTTTGATTTCGAAGCGAATCCTTCCCGTCAGGTCACACTGCAGCTGCCTTCTATCACGTGACTTTCTTTATGGTAAGTGCCTCAGGTTAATTGATATAGAATAAACAAATCACAATCAAATTGCTATAAGGTAGGTTAACAACGTTTTGTTTTTTTCTTGAATAAAGGGGGTATTGCGATATATTTTTCCTACCACTTTGTTAGCCAGGATCAATTTCATCAACTAAATTATAGTATGCGGGAAGGAAAATAACTATTTTTGTCGCACCTTCCTGTCATCATAACAAAAAGGGGAAATGATTCGTAAAGGGGGATAAAGTGATTGAAGAAATTAGTAACAGGGTCACTAATAGTAGTCTAAAGACCGTTGGATCAAATTTAAATAATTGATTCCCTTTTATACAGAACATTTGAAGAAAAAAATTCTTGTGATGATTGCTCCGTTTGACAAAGAGATTTCCTTTGTTGTAAATATGATAACCAAACTCAATTTCGTTTCCCCCAATCACTTCTTGATGTTTTTTTACGGATTGCATGAATTGAAAAACATGTATCACATAACTTATAATTTTCTTTTTCAATTTTTGCCATGTTTCAGTTATTCATTCAGTCTCGTATAAAGTCTCAGCGCTGGTCCATACCCATATGGACGGCTCAGTGTTCATCGCTGGCCTTTGCCATTTTCGTAGGAGCATCCACGTTGATGAGCTACAGACATAATGTCTCGGACGTGGTTTTTGGCGCTGTATTAGGAGCTGTTTTTGGATATTGCGCAGTATGTAATTATTGTAATTCTTGCTTTATGTCAGTGATCACTTAAATTCTTTAGCATCTTATTTTACAATTGCTTTTTTGTCATCAAGTTTCAACATAGGACCATCACATTTTACATACAAGATCCCGTTGACTCCAATGTTTCGAAAAGGCGGAATTTTGTAGTCGGATTTGTAATTTATTAATTTACAAAATAATTCAAGATTGGTTTTAACAGCTCAGGTACACGTTCTTACCAACCAACCATGGTGACGTTCGACTCAAAGAGGTTTTCCATCGCACACAGGGGCGTGGTGCCAACGTATTCGAAATACGCTGTGATTGCCCGAGTTTTGTGGATTAAAATATACATTGTATTTAATTTAGGAAATCTTAAAAAAACAACAACAACCCAACAACAACAAACAAACGATGCTGCTTAAAATCATTTAAAAGTTAGCAGAAATAAGATTCAACAATCCAAGACTGTAGCAAAAGAATTAAGGCCTATTAAATACTTGCGGTACGGTACGTGAATGATCAGCCTGCATACATGAACTTGAACGGAAAATATCATACTTCCATAGTCTTTTCATAAGATATTATTCTTATAATTTCCTCTTAAATGAAGCGCGCAAATCATGAGGTCTTTCTCATTAGATATGCGAACGAACCAACCAATGGAAAGTAAGCTCGCGTCACAGTGTCACAAGTATAAAAATATGTCACAGGAACTCAGGAACAAATAATTTGTTTTTTGCTAGGGGGAAATAATTCGATGTTCAAATGAAGACACAATTTAAGGAATTTTCTTGGTTTGAATTTTCCTTGCCATTAACACAAGTAAAAACCTATAATTTAGAAAAAAATATACTACCGATACCCATCACTGAGGTCTAGAGAAAAGACGCATCGAATTATCATCAAGATTTAGGACCTTTTAATTACAATTAGATTTGGCGAAAAGGAGGTGAGGGGTAAGGGTGCAATACATAGTAGCGAAAGTGTTGATACTCTTAAACATAGGCTACGATATGAAATAATTAGATCTTCATACAATTAGTTATCTTACGTAATGATACTAATAGTATTTAATACTTTAAATATATATATTGTTTTTATTATATATATTTGCCGACATCAATTGAAAAATATCTCCACCTGAAGTTTGCACGGAAGAAAAAATTCAAATAAACCAACGTAAACCATCATTGAACTACAGAAAAGAAATATATTCTTCTTGCCTACACATAAGAAGCATCTATTGAAAATCATTACCACCTGTATTGATCTAAGTATTTATATATATTATAGGGTGGGCCAAAATAACAATACAAAAACAAAAAAAACAAAAACAAAAACGGACAGGAATTTAGATTTCTGTAACTGAAAAACCATAAATAAGACACAAATGAAATTTCACAAACTTCAAATTATGTGGCAATCAATTGGAAAGTATTAAAATTAATTTGCTACATTACGGTCGGTCAGAAAATGAAATATCAGATATTATGCAAAATGGCAGTCTTACTCACAGTCTTGCGCTACACGTTAATTCTTCAGGTGATCTATAGACCTACTGTTTCAGGCAATAACACTTCCTAGCTTTGTCCTCCACGATGATAATAGCAAATCGTTCCTCCTCAAGGGTGATCTTTTGCTATCACTGTTCCGTCTTTTCTTTTAGTTCATTTTCTGTAAAAGGGTTGAGCCGACTAAGGAGTTCCAATTTTTGTGCTGGTTTATGGGTGCCGGATTGTCTTCCTGTATCTACACAGATTTGTCAACGATGTCATCTGTTACAGCCGATTTTGGTAACCACTCCCAACTTTAATAGCAGCTGATCTGGTTTTTCGAATCGTCTTGATCAACCGAATTACGGAGTTCTTATTCCAGTTATTGTATAGGAACACGTGGACAATCTTTGAATCACACCAACATTTGTGTACACATTTTAATAACGTCGCTATGACGAACCATTCTTACAAAAGAGGTTGTAGGTCAGGTCTAGATATAGATTTAGATCTAAATCTAAATAAGTAAATAATAAAATTTAGATCTATGTATAAAACGAGATCTAAAGTAAACACAGCAATCATGAACTGAAAACTTTGATTCAAATTTGGTCGCAGAATAGGATTAGAAGATAAAAGAAAAAAAGAAAAGAAAAGAAAAACATTATTCATTACTTAAAGTGATGTTATCATTAGTATACTTTTATTCGCCATGGTAAGTCGTCTGCTCTGGCTGGAAACTTATCATGAATATTGATATGCAAACGTAAAACCGTAAACTACTGTTGAATCTATTCCGATAAGTCGCAACTGAGCAAAATCATGTTTAGATATTTGCCACTTGGAACTCGTCACAGTTAAAAATTTGTTGCGCGTTTATTTCTAGACAGATTGTAATGAAATTTCATACACTATTGTAAAATATCGTTGCTAAATCTGTAAAATGTTTCTTTGAAATCGATAGTCGAATAGAGGCAATATTGAAGCTCAGAGTTCCTGTGCGGGTTTTTTTTGTGTGTGGCCCACCTGCTATATTTTAAAAATATTTTTGTTCGTTTGGCGTATTGACAATAATACTCAACCTAGTTGTTTTGCCAGTTTATTTGAAGAAGAAGAAGAAGGTTGTACAAGAATCAAAGCAATTAATAAATTAATTACGCATTAAATTTTGTGTACCCCATCAGAGGGGTCATCCTTCGACCCTGAGTGCATCGACGTGATTATACAAACTCGATACCTTATGTTTTCTCTTTTTATCACTCAATACGATTACCAATACCCTCGAATACAGATGAGGCTTTTACTCTCATTCAAATGATATTATTCCTTATTATCATACACGCATAGATGCTTCCTATATGTATATGCAGAGTAAAATTACACTATACAATACATTACAATACAAATAGGGCTAAATAGGCTGAATAACTTTTAAATGCCCCGATGACGTCATTTAATATAATACACATAACAGAGTCAAAATATCAAATGTCATAAATAAACATGATGTCATGGAGCTCCACATCCACAGCGTTCTTAAAAGAATTCATATTTTTCGAGCACAGCAACATAGGACACTGGGACAATCATGATATTAGTTAAGCACATATACATTTTAATACATTGGCAAATACCTGTGATTATTAAGAAAAAGACAAGTGCTTCCTTCTGGTGGGATTAATAGCCAAAATGTCCTTCCGTCGACTGGTATCGGTGGATAAACTGCTGGGTCCCAGACTGTATGTACATTAAAGAATCATATGATATTACATACATTCATAGAGACAGACAGGTAGACCTGATCATAGGCGCTTTTTTAATGTTATATTAAATGTTGCCTAGTACAATATAACATGACTTATTGTATTGACATGTGCTTTCCATTTTCAGTTCATCGTTCAATCTGGGATACAGTCAATTTACAACAAGAAAGACCAAGGAAATTATGTGCTTTTAGGAGACAAGAGTAATAACCTTAGTGAAGTGGAATGTTTACAATAGAAACATATGAACAGAGAGAAATACGATCCCTCATGTTTATCAAGATCTACATAAATAGTCTCAAAATAGGTACTCTGATTTACATATCGATGACATTATCATAGGTATTGATATGAACGAGACGACGTAATAAGATTTGGAGACAGGGGTCATTACGCTGGCAGAAGGCATCTATGGCGGGAACATTGTCTTCTGTCATGCAACTGATAACTGTTGTTACCCAGGATTAAACTACAATAGATAATAGTACAGCCATTACTTTTCACTATGTCATCTTCTCATATTTCATTTGAAGACTAGTTTCGAAAATTTTGTCTTTATGTTATTGATAGAGATCATATAATGGAAACGTCGCATTGTCGTATCATCGCATCCTGTCTTTCTGTAGTTGAGTAACTTTAATAAACCCATCTTTTACATCCCAAAAATAAACTTTTGTATCATGTTATGGCGTTTCTATTTTCCATCCTAGTTTTCAGAGCATCCTGTAAATTCGAGTATAACATTTCCTTTTCTTATCTTCTTCAATAAAGCTGGGAAAGCATTACCAGAAAAAAGAGAAGGTCGATTCAGTTGAGGTAATGGCACATTCATCAACACCAAAAAGGAAAAAAAAAAAAAAGAAGAAAAAGAAAACAAACAAAATCCAAACTAAGATTCAATTAATTCTAAGCAGGGGCATTTAGGAACGTGCATAGATCCATGTTTAATGCGTTAAGAAGGTTTCGATAAGTTTTCTTATGTCTGGTATCATCATAATAAATGGGAACAATGCATTCCGTATATCGGCAACAATTTATTACAACAGAGAATTAGCATAGATTTACAGATTGAAATTAGCCTAGGATAATATTCTTCTTAGTAAATCTAATATCTTCGTTAATTTCTTGATACCTTATAATTCTATGAAAATCGAGAGGTTATTTTCCAAGTACATTATAAGATAAGTTTAAGTCGTGGTCATGATATCAGAATGATTCAGCTTTATCAGGAAAAGAATAGTTCAATACTAGGTACTTCTGGGCATCGACCGTTTTTGTTTTGAGAACAGGTTATCCAAATCTTCTGTTTTGCTGTAACTGTGTTGGATCCAGATCTCTACCTGGGATCTTCGACCCGATTTTGACTCGGGTTCGACACAGATGTTGATTATAAACATGAGAAGAAAAAAATCGGAAAACAGATCAAAATCGCTTCGAGATTAAAAAAAAAAAAGAACAGTTCATTAAGTTTGGGCTTGTATCAGGTTTTCCAGATATTGCGCCCGTTTGCGCCTACCACTAGAATGAGTCCGTTGTGTATTATTTTGGCCCACTTACATTCATTCTGATCGACAAATATGACAAAAGCTGTTGCGAGTGACATTCATGACTTCATGACAGATCGTTTTGCTGCCTTTTTTTCCGGAAAAAGGCTGAATCATTCTAATTCTATGGTCGTGTCCCAAAAAGTGAAACAATGCGTTAAAAGCAATAACTTGGGACGGAATGGAGACTGAATTAAGGGTGGACGGACGACGAACGAGAACGATAGTAGACAACAACGAAAGTGTCAGGATACGTCTTTGGAGGATGATTGGCGACAGACGGATTCCTACAAAGCCCATCTTTAATTTCATAGCTTGTTTGTTAATCCAACCAAATCAACCTTGACGGGTTCTAAATGTCATGTTATGCTTGTACAACTGTTAGAGGTTTGCATATATGACAAGATGTTACTTGGATATTTAGAAAGGAAGAAAATAAAGCACAATAGAATTTTAAGGTTTGGCTGAAGCCCCAAAGCAATAAATTACTTGACACCACTGTTGATAAGTGGTTGCAGTGTCATTTCATGAAAAGAGATCCTACCCTATTCTAATATAGCCTTGACCAAAATATACGTTATTTTATTGTATGTCTTAAAAAAAAACTTTTTTTGTGTGTGTGAATAGGACTTGTTTTCAAAAAAGACTTATCAAGAGATTGATACAGTATTTGTGGGCTTGGCTACGACCTTGGTGGCAGAGTTGTTATGGGAAGTAGTAGTTGCATACTCAATACGTCAAGCATGGCAAGACTTTCTCCCACACCTCGTTTAACTTTTGTCGAAATCACAAAGCGTCAAAGAGAAAAGTTAAGTAATGACGGACTGAGCATGCCGCTATTCTTTTCTTGAAAGACAAATCTGGATCACTCTGCCTCTATGGTCACGGATTCATAGCAGAAATAATGTTAACAAATGCTAAATATCAAAATGTTGCAGGACTGCTGTTTTCAAGGACAGGATACATTTTTTATAATACATTAATCGATTTTATACAAACGATGACATCCTTCTGGGCTGTCCTCAGTGCTGTGATCCCATTGGAAGTAAATTGTTTATTTTCCTATTCACTTTTCGTTTTTATCGAGGGAGAACAGAGACCGGAAGTGTTTCTTGAATTTGGAACTCATGTTGTAGTAGACAATAATATTAACACTTGAGTTCAAAGCCTCTAAGTTATTAGTAATGGAGTTAAAAACGATGAACAGGTTCTCGTAGCGCCTGCCGAACTTTAACTCTGGTTCTATGGACATGCCCAAAAGAAGGAGAACAGATGGCGTATAAGTACAAATGAAAATAATGGCCACGGTGACGATTAGCCGGATCACTTGGCGGTCTTTAGATTTGCGTGGGTTTTCATCTGTGTTGGTAGCAGATTGGAGCCATCTACTTCTTTGGTTGAGTTTTACAATGAGAATAATAGAGCACGTAAGCACGGCAACCAGAGAAAGTATTGGAACAAATGCGCTTAAGTAATAGGTGACCGTCTCGATAATGTCTTTGTTTCCCTTGTATGTCACGCCTAACATTGTCTTGTTTCGACTCGAAACATATCTTTCCTGTAATCGAAACGTGGCAAAGTTCTGACTACTGCTGCCGATGATGATAACGTAGATAAGGACGATAATAATGGCCACACGTTTTGGCGTGAGAAGCCGTTTGATCTTTAATGGGAAGGTGATACACAAACAACGTTCCAAGGTAATATACACAGTCACGAAAGCTGTCACACGCGTGAAAATAATATGAGTCCAGCCGCCAGTTTTATGCTGTACCTCTACTGTTAGGATAGGAACATCTGAATACATGAAAAGGGGATTATAGCAAATTGCCACCCACAGAAGGGAGAACACAGAGAAGAAATCAGAAATGGATAGACCCAAAAAGGCGATGTTAACCGTTTCTGAAAAACCTTGCCTCCAAAATATAATGATGTTTATGACGTTAGCGATAACCCCGAACAGACAGAATATAGAGCAGATGACGGAGAGATTGATGGTGTATATATATGGAATAATTCCTTCACTGACCAAAGATAACTTGGTAATAAGAGTAGAATTTTGATCTTCGCTATTTCGATCAAAAATCGAATTGAGAGAACCATCCGTGCCAATGGAATGGTGAGACACTATCAATGAACTCAAAGTTACATTCCACATGTTTCACTGGTGCTTTGGACAATTCTTAAAAAAAAAAATGTATATTTTATGTGGCCTTGACCTTCTAATTAATAATCGTTTCTCTTTTTAGAATGATATTAATATTGTTCGCAATTTTTTCTGTTATCGTTCAGTATTTTACTTCCGAAATCAATTGAATTGGGTAATCGTAGTTTTTATGAACGGCATTCCAAAGAAGTATCAGATGACTTCAACCAAGTATACGGTATACAGGAAACAGGCCTACTCTTTTCCTACGAGCGTGAAGATTGATATGATAAATTCCAAGGAAAATGACGGCGATGATGTGATGATATTAGGAAGTGTAACAGGGAGCCACCGGGTTCTGAAATCTGTAAGGAAAAATAATAATGCCATTAATACATAATATTTAGATGGTACCGGACCCTTTTGAGAACTAGCGGCTTATGAAAAAACAATTCACCAAGTTCTTATCTCGAGAATAAGGTTGGAATTAAACAGAACAAGTTGCTTGATTTATGCCATCAATTACACTTACCACTATATATATATATTTTGTAATGAAGTTTTTGAAGCTTGTCTGACAACCACTCTCAACACATAAGTCAATATTGATGGTCTGATCGGCGCGAATACAATTTTAGAATAAGACAACGCCGTACTCATTTACATTTGAATTTAGACCAATGTCCTTTGGATATCATTACCAATGACCTTTAATCTTAAATGTTTTGCATATCTGGAGTTAACCACCAGGTCACAGGCAGGCATTATTTATTACTCATTATTTATATCTCGGATTATACGGTTAATAACAGTCGCAACCAATAGTGCTAGTGAGGAGTGGGCATTACTTAAATTTGAATTAGGCAACTACAATACTGACAGGCTGATTCGCAAAGGGTCTGTAAAAGTGTACCCATGATACTGCAGCCGTAATGCTCACAGTGTGCATAAATCACACTCTCGAAAGCGAAGTTCATCTAGACAGATTATGGATTTTTCAGGTATGCTTTTTATAGACATATTTTCGACCAACCAGTCTGCTATAATGATAAAGGCCCAAGAGTACTAAGATTAACCCAGTTCTGTGCTCAGCAGAACTACGCTACGTCAAAATGCAATTTGAGAACCGAAAAACACAAACTTTAAACTTCGATACATATAAATTCGCCGTATCGTGTCATGAATTCGATATACACGTTCGAGTGTAAGAAAGGCCAAATAGCTCAGTCGGTAGGGCGTTGGGATATTAAACTATGAGCCTACCGGATTCCGATCCCCCAAATAAGGTAGATAGTTCTCGTGGCTTCTCTGTCGACCGAGCAGAGGATGGGTGGCTAAATCTCTTGGATACGGCGAAATTAAAGTAGAGTGAGCAATGATATTGGAACTCTGCTCCTGATTTCTCTACATTTAGGAATGAGTATGGGAACATTTCTTTGCTTTGTTACAATGAATTAAAGCCTCCCCCACCTTTTACTTTTCGCTTTTACTTCATCAGAAATTCATATTATCCGACACCTGCATTTGAACGCTATCAGATGAACCGAGAGCAGTCGATGAACTGATGGAAACGACTTCTGTTAACAATATTAATAGATAAATTATTATAAGGTAAACACAAAGTCGTAATTGCAATTAAAATGATTTTAACAATTCTTAAACGGTTTGAAATAAAGTGTCGTCGAGAAATTGTAGATACTCTGTCATAATAATTGTATAAATTGGATAATAAGATCGAACAATAGTAATTATTAGGATGGGCTTGAAACAGCCTCCTATGTATTATGTAATCAATGATCGTTGGCAGATTTCTTTGTTTTCGCCTGTATGTCTAGCGAACCTGTCCCCCTCCACCCCTCGTGTGCCCCCCCCCTCTCTCTCTCTCTCTCTCTCTCTCTCTCTCTCTCTCTCTCTCTCA
>JASKDV010203219.1:0-10742 GCA_032466395.1 Aegires albopunctatus
GGTCCAGATCGATGTTAATTAAGGTTTTCTAAAGCAGAAATTACAACTGATAAGTCCGTTGTTCGTGCGAAAATCTCCCTTTTCTAAACCTTTGTAATTTACGTAGTTAATGTAATGGATTTCTGTTTTCACATTTCATAAATATAACTCTTTCACTATGTACTTCAATGGTCTAAAAGTCCATGCTATCGATGATAAAACAATAGATAGGCAGTTCGATGACCTTGGGGAAAATGAAGATTAGCGCTAGCCATCCTGGCAGTGAGTGGCAGTAAAAAGCCATCAGTTCAGGTAGACGGCCACGGTGTAATCCGATACCAGAACGACTCCGACCACAGGCAAACCTAAATATTCACTCGCGGTACGTCGTGCCCCTTCCCCAAGCCACAACTCCCTACAGAGAAAACATGAACATGAGCTAAACCTATATCTGATTAATTTATAAAACAATAAAGAAAACCTAAAACCAAAATTAGATCAATACAATTGGGAACAATCTAAATCTAGATCTACATTGGGAAAAGGATTTAAAAATTTTTATTTTTTTTATTGTCTCAAAATAGTATTTATTTTGTGTTATGTAGAAACTGTTCGACTCCCTTCCCACGATTTTAATTAGAACCTCAGCGTGCTCACCAAAAAAGGTTGATGCAAACATTTGTATTGAACGCTGCATAGATGATAGGATTGGCCGCTGAATTGAGGGGTGCCAAACTCTGTATGAATGTGGACACGGCGTGGTAGTCAGGCATGCTCTCTTTAGAAATGACGTCATACACAACCAGCAAATCGAAAATGAAGTAAGGTGACCAACAGACGATGAATACTGTATGGAAAAGGAATAAATAGGAATAAAACCAGTGGTTGAAGTAAATACACAAAAATCCTGTTATGATTATTTCAAGATGAAAAAAGGGTGGTAACAAATAATATTATGTTTGAGCTTTAAGCAGACAAAGCCGCCACCACAATTGCAGACTGTTCCAGAAAAAGTCTGACAAAATGTACCTGCATTGTAGCTTAACTTTAATCATTTACATTTTGTCGACTTAGCAAGCGTAACACAAATTACCATGAGTGAAATTGATGCACGTTTTGTAGTATGATAATACATGTATACTTTTTCAAACTTTAATGGATCAGTCTGCCAATGTAGTAGAGTTTTATATTACGTGTTCAGTGCAATGATACACTATGGTGGGACACAAATCTATATGCATGCGCGAATATATTGCAAAAAAGAGAAATATCATAAAAACTGAAACGTCAAAATCATAAATAAAACATGCATTCACTTCAACTGTACTCCGAAGACACACGGAAGGCGAAATCTAATAAGAGAAAAGAAAGAAAACCGAGAGAATGATTTTTTAAAGTTTCCTGAGGATGATGTAGATTGATTGGAGCTGAACAGTGTCAAACAGAAAGCTCTCGGTGTGAATCATTCAACAGCTTTGTTTATGAAATTAAAAGGAGGAGATGGAAGAGACAGGGACACTTGGCTTGGTAGCCTCATGGGAAAAGGAAGAAAGTTAAGATTAAATGAAACATGGAAAAGAACCATATTTTGAGAAGAAGACATAATTTGACATGCATGTCATTAAATATCTCGCCTATTAAATTTCGATAAAAGAGGTGACTTCCTTTCCTTAGGGAAAAAGGAGATAATAAGAACCCATAAGAATTTGAAAATTATATCCAAATAACTAATCATATATCAATAAGAGTAACTTTCCAACATGTACTAGCTATACAGATCCAAACGCGGCAACCTAAAAAATATAGCATAAATGTGAAAAAATATATTGATATCTAAAGGTGTGCACGGTCATATTTTGAAATATCGACTACAAGAGTTATAATTTCACGCTTTTTTCATTTTTAGGTCTATTACTGCTCAGATTAGATCGGTTTCATTATCTGCAAGACTCCATTTTATTTTCTGCGTTCCTGTCCTAAATAACCGGAACGACGGAACGACAATCAAATTCTAGACCAATTAGAACGTGGTATAAACGGTATTTGTATCCGTGACAGCAGAGGTAGATGAAGAAACAGCAACAGCAATAGATGATGAGACAGGAACAAACTATACATAAGTTATAGGGGCTGAACGGTTAAGCCGTTGGACTCGCATGCGAAAGGTCGCGGGTTCCAATCTCATTGGAGACACCGTGTTTAACGCATGGGCAAGGTTATTATTAACACGAATTGCCTACGTTTGCCTACTGTTCTTACGGTTGACGCTCGGTGATGTTAAATACCAAAAAACAAATTTCCCTTTTGGGATGAATAAGTGGAATTGTTTTTAATCCGCGACAGCAGAGGTAGAGGAAGAAATAGCTACAGCAGCAGAACCTGAGAGAGGAACAGATACAGAAGTTATAGAGGCTATATCCGCAAAGGCATAAGTAGAGGAATAAACAGAGACACAGATTGAGTGTTTTCATGAGATCCGTTATACAGCCGACAAAGGCATTTATTGGGCCATTACTTGTTGGGAAATGGGCAACGCTGGTGGTTCAATGCGTGGTATTTTGGTGGTCGTCTTGAACGAACAAGATGGATTAGATACTGTAGACTGTCGTGAGGGAGTTCTATGAGCAAAATATACAGCAGATTACATCTTATTATATGATTAACCCAGAAGAGGTTCCCGATGTGAGTCTATCGCTGCAACAGAAAATGTTCTGCAACTCACAAACATGCAAGAATTTATAAAAAAGACTTTCATTGACTGCTAAACAATTTCATGGTTCTGTTTGAGTTATTTCCTTGTGGGTTGTTGTTGTTTTTTTAATAATAAATAAATAAATACTTAACTTGATTGTTTCAAAAATAAAAATGTTTTTTCTTAAAAATAATTAATAAGTCTTTGAAGTCTCGTACTTGATATTGTGTTCAATTGTACTCTATAGCAATGATGTTCAGGATGTAAATATTAAGTGAATTTAGATGCAATCTGTTCTCTTTAGGTAGCCTTATCTACATTGGGCAAAACGGTGATACATAATGTGAATAGTAAGCAATTTTTTACCTAATAATGACAGTATTTAATGTTATGCAATTATTCACATTCAGCCTAAAACAGAGAGAGAGAGAGAGCGGGGGAGAGAGAGAGAGAGAGAGAGAGAGAGAGAGAGATGTTACACTCAATGTCAATAATTGCCTAATTTTCACATTAGGCAGAAAATTGTCCAATGTGCGCATAGGGCAAGATGGTTTGCCTAATAATGATAATTAGGCAAAAAGTTGCTTACAATTCACATTAGGCAGCACCGTTTTACCCAATTTGAATAAAGCTGCCTAAAGTGAACAGATTATGGCAACTAAATTTACCTAATAAATTAGCATCCTGAACATGCTGCTATAGAGTACAATTGAACACAATATGAAGTACGAAAGTTCTTATAAATGAACTATGCCTGGTTGTTTCATAAGGACTGATATTAACTGGCCATTGAACCAGCTTGAGGCCCATTGACCATCTTTTGGTATTACTTTTCTGCCTCCAGATGACCAGTTGGTCCTGAATAACTAAATCTATTTAAGCGTTCTACAGCACCCTGGATTTGAGAATGGCGTGGGAGTCCAATCAACAGCTTCAATTCCGTTCGTAGCCTAGAAGAGCTGAGCGATAACTGCGTTAACAAAATTCCGTCCATTGTCCGATTGCAAATTTGCAGGAGATCCAAAAGTCAGAAAGATATCAAGAAGATTTGTTGCAACCTCCTCTGCACTTATTTGCTGTGTAAGTGATCGCAACACACAAAATGTAGTAAAATGATTTACATAAATAATAATATGTCATAATGTATGTGAATTAACCATCACGCAATGTTTGATAATTGGTAAGACCAATTTGGCATCTTAAGAACCATTGACTTCTCATCGGTTTAACTGCCAAGCCCTTTGGAACTTTTTTGGCCTTTTTCTGAAGCAGTGGTGACATAATGAAATATAGAGGTAGCATGCTTCTTGTGGGATATTTTCCCATCTTTTCTTCACTTCAGCAATTGTTTTTTGTTTACCAAAACAACATCAAAAACTAGGTAATTCCTGTGTTGCAGCAATGCGACCGACAGTCTATTGACCAGTTTTCAATTCTGTTCACTTTAGGCAAAATGCATTTGCCTTATCTAAAAGTCCTGCTTAATGTGAACATTAGGCAAGCATTTTGCCTAACCTAAACATAGGGCAATTCGTCTGCGTAATGTGCACATTGGGAACAATATCTGCTTAATGTTTACATTAGGCAATTATTCACATTGAGCGTAACATAATATATCGTAAGAAGCATCAATTGAAAAATATCACGAAACTTTGAAGTTGTGGTTCAAACTATATTGATCTAAGTATTTCTATATTATACTTATATATAGTTTAATCAGTAATCATAAAATAGTGGTATGAAACGTTCCTAATTGATAATCATGTATTACTAATATCATACATCAAGATAACTTGGAAAATATGCTCTGGACCAGTCCTGGATCTTGATATATAATGTAATATTAAATCGGACTTGAACGTAAATACTTGATCGTAAGCTTAAAGAGTTTTATTAGATGATGACATCTTTGACAAGACGTGTTAATACAAAAGAATATTTTCCACTTGATATAAAATTATATTCAGATAGTGTAAAGTTGTGGAAAGGGCTGAACTTAAGGAATTACTGAACTTGAATAGGTAAAAATCATTCTTCGATTCATGAGACGCTAATAAAGTCTACGAGGACAGAATAGCTTTCGATGTTCTCGGTTCGAAGGACAGAACAAAACTGACTAATATCTGCGAGGAAATGAACACGTCGAATCGAGTTAAACTCATGGTGGATGAATAATATTAAAAATCTTATCGACACGCTCTCCTTTGTCATGGACGAAACGCTTAAATTGAACAAAGTCTTAGGGCGGCCACAGAGAGGATTACTACGCATTCCTGTAGCTATATGAGTAGTCACAGACGTAACGCTTATAATGAACAAAGTCTTAGGGCGGCCACAGAGAGGATTACTACGCATTCCTGTTGCTATATGAGTAGTCACGGACGAAACGCTTAAAATGAACAAAGTCTTAGGGCGGCCACAGAGAGGATTAGTACGCATTACTGTTGCTATATGTGCAACACCTCATGTGCGCTTCGCGGCGCCTCTTTTCAGATCGCTGTTCATATAGAAAGCTTCTTCCCGCTCTTCTTTGCTTTCTTTGGCCGACAAACTGACTGAGCTTGTTTCGTGTCATGTGTGCATAGTTTCTACTGACTGTGCTAGTTTCGTGTCATGTGTGCATAGTTTGTACTGGCTGTGCTAGTTTCATTACACACCCAATGGAATTTTAGATGGTCTCGTAAATATTTATATATTGAACTATATTTTCATCTAGGTTTTTTTTTTTTTCTTTAAATAATTGTTATTATTGAAGGATATCGAATTCTGCTCGAATCTTACATTAGTTTTGGGCCCCTTATTTCAAAACTCTCATCAGATTATGAATGCGGTTAATCCCTTTGAAGATATTGGCCATGGAAATAATCTCCATTTAGCCCCAGTGACGTCAGACATCCGATGTTCGAGGCCCGGGTCATGTGACGACGGGTGATCACTTGTCACGACGGTACCAAAAAAAGCGTCCGTAGGGAATTATAATTTCATTCCTTTCTAAAAAAAAGCTTAGCTTTCGTACGCTGTTGTATACTTTCGTATGCTTTGATAAGTTTTTTCTACGTGTGTATCAAGTGACAATCACGAACAGAATTTATGTTTTGGACGGCGCTCTGCGGCGTCGCTGAGGATAAAAGGTGTCTCTCTGTGGCCGCCCTTGGGCGAGAAACAGACTCGACCACGCAATAGAGAAAACTAGAAATACCTATAAACTCGCATCGCGGAAGTAATAAAGTAATGAATAACCGATTACAAGACAATTATCATTATCATCATATTATTATTATTATCTCCGCAATCATCATTACTGTCAATAAATTGTATAATAAAAGAAGCGGAACACGCCCTTTTTTTTTCTTTTCTTCGGGTCAAATAAGATTCTGTCCCTGTGTCCTTATCGTCAATGTTTTCACTTAAAACCGATACGTAATAAATAAAGGCCCATTCTTGGGAAGCATGATTTCTTGGCAGTCCATCTATCGTTTATTTGTTTTACATAATGTCAGTGTTTAAGTTCGTTTCGTTGGCTAAGTTACTATCCTTTTTCGTCGCTTATCCCACCTGTCTACTGGACTGAAAACGATATGACACTTCACATCTTAACGTGATCCTACGATCTTAACTAAGATGATAACTTTCAATGATTATGATTTTCCGGATGTGAGAAGAGAAGAGTCATGCTAGCAACGTAAGGGTTATAAGAGGATGAGTGACGTTTTACCTTTTATAACCATCCCCTTTTGTACACTTTTAACCCCGTCGCCCAAATCTCTCGGCTCTGCCATTTCCCACTTGGCAGTCGCAGAGTAACACCTATGACCTCTCACCCTATTAATCAACCAATTAGAGATCGGGACAAACACCTACCCCTAATATCTTTCACCTACCCTTCCTAAATACATTTCTCGTGATCCCAACTTCTATTCCAATGACCGAGAATTATTCCCCAGAAAGTCTGTTGCAATAAACACCACTTGTTTATGGTCCTTTCAATCAATTAGCTGTCCCAAATGCACGAGAATAACTTTCAATGACAAAAGTCTGTCAATTACCTTTCACAGACTTCATGACAACATGTCATCATGTCACAGCCCCAGAGCCATATTACATTGTGAAAGTTTTATCTCTTTTCGGCACCTCTGCAGAAGGTTGCACGGAAAACAGATTTATACTTTGAACTCATATTGTAGTAGATTAAAACATTAGCACAGGCGTTGACGGCTTCAAGAAACGATCCGATGCTCACGTGTATTGTAAAAGCAGTTTTGTGTTTTTTGTTTAAACGAAAATCTGGGTCCGAAATCATTCGAAGATTAATGAGTACATAGGGAAAAAAGCAAGTGATGAATAACACGGCCACTGTGACAACCATTTTGATGACTTTCCAATCACGTGACGTTAAGCCGCTCTCTTTCCCAGAATCCTGCGCAGATTTTCCTGACGCGGCTATAGAATGGCGCCATTTTGATCTCAGAGTCATTTGGACAATGAGAATGATGGAACACACCAAGACGCACAGAAATGTCAATAAGGGTAATGTAACATTTGTGATATAGGGTAAAATTACATTCAGAGGATGAGAGTCAGGTAAAGGAAAATACACATCTAATATGGTTTTATTTCTTTCTGGAATGAAGTTCCATCGAAACCGGATTAAGTAGTAGGCTGGACATTGACTTGCAATGACAAACATAAAAATAGCGCTCACTATGAATTTTGTTCTTTTTCGTGATATTATTTCCTTGATTTTTAATGGAAAAAAATCACGCAGAGACATCGTTCAATGGCCTGTAGCGATGATGCCAAAGCTATGGGGAATTGCAGAAAAGGGTATCTCTGCCGTCAAACGGGAAAAAAGAGGAGGGGGGGGTTGATTTAATGTGCAGCGGGTTGTGACAAATACGTAGCCATAGAACAGTAATCGTTGATACGAAAGCCGATGTAGACGGAATTCTGAAATCCTAGTTTTGTAAAATTGACAATGTTGATGATGTTGGAGTTGACGTGAATAATGGACAAAACAATAGATGAGGATCACAATGTCACCATAAATGTGATCTTTCTGACCGCCTCCGCTCATCCTTATTTCCAGTGGCAGCAACTCGATCTCGGATCCCAATAAAAACAGAGTGTCGTACTCCATCCAAGTCGTCTTGCCATATCACGGATTGCACCTTGATCATGAAACCAGGCCAGCGTTCTTCCTTGGACGATGGAACTCAGAAGTCGTCTTGCCATATCACGGATTGCAACTTGATCATGAAACCAGGCCAGCGTTCTTCCTTGGTCGATGCTGCTCAAAAGTCGTGTTGCCATATCACAGATTGCACCTTGATCATGAAACCAGGCCAGCGTTCTTCCTTGGTCGATGGTACTCAAAAGTCGTCTTGTCATATCACGGATTGCACCTTGATCATGAAACCAGGCCAGCGTTCTTCCTTGGTCGATGCTACTCAAAAGTCGTCTTGTCATATCACGGATTGCACCTTGATCATGAAACCAGGCCAGCGTTACTCCTTGATCGATGGTACTGAAAAGTCGTATTGCCATATCACAGATCGCAACTTGATCATGATACCAGGCCAGCGTTCTTCCTTGAGCGATGGTACTCAAAAGTCGTCTTGCCATATCACGGATTGCACCTTGATGATGATACCAGGCCAGCGTTCTTACTTGGTCGAAGCTACTTAAAAGTCGTCTTGCTATATCACGGATTGCACCTTGATCATGAAACCAGGCCAGCGTTCTTCCGTGGACGATGGTACTCAAAAGTCGTCTTGCCATATCACGGATTGCACCTTGATCATGAAACCAGGCCAGCGTTCTTCCTTGATCGATGGTACTCAAAAGTCGTCTTGCCATATCACGGATTGCACCTTGATCATGAAACCAGGCCAGCGTTCTTCCTTGGACGATGGTACTCAAAAGTCGTCTTGCCATATCACGAATTGCAACTTGATCATGAAACCAGGCCAGCGTTCTTCCTTGATCGATGGTACTCAAAAGCCGTCTTGCCATATTACGGATTGCAACTTGATCATGAAACCAGGCCAGCGTTCTTCCTTGATCGATGGTACTCAAAAGTCGTCTTGCCATATCACGGATTGCCCCTAGATCATGAAACCAGGCCAGCGTTCTTCCTTGGTCGATGCTACTCAAAAGTCGTCTATGGGACATAGTTGAAGATTGCATGAAAACCCGGCAATAAATACCCGTCGGACCAGACAAACTCACTGAAAGGCAATCGCAGATCATGTTTTCGTCGTGTGAATATGTTTTTAAGAACTACTCACTTACTCAATAACGTGTGAGGAATCCTCAAATTGAGTGGAGAACCATGCACATTAGTCCATTCCTTAGACACGTCATACAACTCATCATTAATACCTGTTGGTGATATCCTTTCAAGGTTTTAAACAGTGACTATTTATTACTCAGATACTATCAACTGGCTCTCCAATATATGGACTACACAGTCAGCTGGTGCACTATAATGGCAAAGGGGTGGTCTTTAACTTTATTGTTTTTAGTAGTATAATTTCACATCGTATCTAGCGGTGGTCATTCCGTTGCCTTGCTGTCTCGTTTTTCACAGAAAGGTTCATAAATAATTCAACAACGTATGTTGGTATGTATAACATTGAATGAGGAAATGACAACAATTTCACGCTCCAAGCGACACAACTAGGGTTAAAGATTAAAACTATGATTACATGGTTATGAATAATAGCAATCTGTGGTAACATTACATAGCGTTATTTCAAACCAATATTCTGGTAATACATCAACCAACGTGAGGTTTACTTTGTAACGGTCATTAAAACACACCTTTGTGAATAAAGGATGCAGAGAACCTAGGCAAATAAAGTATGCCATTTCATAATAGGTTCAGTGCTGGATATCATATGTTATAGATTTAGTATCATCAAGAACAGTTTTTTGTATTCAATGTGCCTTTCTGTCATTCTGTTCAAACTGATCGTCTGCCCGTTGGAAGAAAAGAATCGGCCTGTCTACTTTTCTTGGGATTTGAAGAGTTCTACGTTGTTGCCCGTATTTCGTTATTTGTTTGGCTAATTTGACGAGTCAATATGTTATGCAATTATTGGTCATCTTACATAGTATGTTATGTTATTATAATCAGGATTTGTTTCTAGGCTTACATAGTTAATCAACTGTTACTATGATTGACTGACTAGTCTAAAAACTTCTTTATAAGGAACTTTCGAAGGTGAATACGTCTAAGTAGTAGACACAGATACGAATACCAAGGATAGATGATATATTATCTCATATACATCGTAATATATTATATATGTCATAATTCATATCATACTCTAGGTCGACTGAGAGGTTAAATCACCTCTGACTACTCTAAATCGTTAACATAAACCGAAAGATAAACTCAGGCTTCAAATCGCAACATAGGCGTACTTATAGAATTACAGGAAAACCCGTCACATGTCGCAACAGTTAATTTCATGCTATGACCTTCAAAAGTCATAATATGACATTTCAATGACGACAGAATCTGATAGCCCAATATTGTTATCAATCTTGAACCTGTTTTATTACAACAATAACCTTTAAAAAGGTTTAATTTCGTGTTTTTAGTGAGACGATCTATCTCCTTGTATTTTTCTTTTCCAAATGTAAACCCAATTTTCTCAAAATATATATTTGCTACCTTGGCCAATAACATTTAAACCGGTGAAGATATTCAGTTCAAATAATGTGTAATATACCCAGAAATGATGATAGATTTAGGTTCAACCGTTAATTTTTATTTTGGGGTGGAAGTGAAGGGTTATTCTGTGCAACCACACATTTAGTTTGAATCACCCCCAAAACATAGCAACCACACATTTAATTTGAATCACCCCCAAAACATAGCAACCACACATTTAGTTTGAATCATTCCCATAACATAGCAACCACACATTTAGTTTGAATCACCCCCAAAACATAGCAACCACACATTTAGTTTGAATCACCCCCAAAACATAGCAACCACACATTTAGTTTGAATCACCCCCAAAACATAGCAACCACACATTTAGTTTGAATCACCCCCATA
>JASKDV010203230.1:0-10742 GCA_032466395.1 Aegires albopunctatus
CCCAAAGGAGGTTATCTTCTAGATCTTAGATTCAAAATCCAAATAGCAAGATACAGAACTAGCTCTCAATATAGATTATACATAGATTCTAGATATAGATCAGAATTTAAAATTGGTATGGTTATAGACAAGAATATAAGTTACTAAAATAGGGCCGTACCCAAATGTTATCTCTAAATCAAAATATAGACCAAGACTGGATCTTTACTACATCTCTTTTGGCTGAGAGAATCAAAATTATATTCATAGTCCTAAATCTTTTGTAAAGATTTGGGTCCTCAGAGGATGTTTGTTTTCACTAAGAAAGACACTAAAACTGACTTTGGTTGAAAATGGTGATTGTATAAACTAGATATTGCTTTTGGCTAGTTTTGGCCTTAAGTTTTCTAATATTGTTTTTGCTTATTCATTGCAAGCAATGTTGCAATGGATCAGCTTTTATGACTTAAATTGCCTGGACATTACAATAATATGATGACAGTTGCAACGAAAATTGATCAATATTTGAAGATTGTACTACCTGTGTAGATCTTTGCTATCGCCAAACTGTTTTGGATTTGCATTTTGCACATTGCCAGAAGGACTGTTGTCTCCAGTCAGTTTTTCCATAAGGCCGCCCACTTTATACACAATAAGACAAATCCATATCAGGGTACATACCTAGTAAGCAATCAGTAATTTAAATAAGACATTATTCAATAACATGTAAAGTTATTCATATTAGGCTATAAACAACTATAAAATGAATATTCCATGATGATTAAGTCTAAGATGTTTGACTAAATGTCAAATTCTATCACATTTTGACACAGTATTTTCTGGCCCCGTGAAAGACTGGGACTATTTTGCAATTTTTACTACAGTATGCAATTTTTGCCATTGCTAGCATTTCTTTTTAAATTTTGGCCATCTTTAGCAATTTTATCAACAAAGCAAGAAAATATACAATTTTGTTGCAATTTCTGTTATTTCTGAGAACAATTTTATTAATCATTTTATTGAAACAATTTTTGGAATTTTCAAACGCAATTTTCCACGGGGCCAGTATTTTCAATACATTAGACAAACTGTAACTTAGAAATAGGAAAATAGAAACAGATAGCATAAACAACTAAAGACCACAATTGGCAATTATAACTGAATATATCTAAAAGAAACATTTCTAATTCTTTTCACTTAATCTTAAAATGTCCTAAATATTGTGCTTAATGATGTTGTACAGAATGCCAAATTCTATAAAATTAGAACTGTTTTTAACCCATTGGACACTCCACTTCTTAAAAAAGTTAAGAAGATAGAAAAAGATAGAATAAACGACTAGACGCATTCATCTGTGAAAACAAATCTTAATTGTGTGAAAGAAAGAACATTGTTGTTTTTTTCTCTGTAAAACTTAAAATTTCCCTCGGCTGGAGTCTAAAATATTGTATGAAATGTCATTCTTTATCAAATTTGGACTCACATTTCTTACAAGTTAAACAAGCCATAACTAAGAAATAGGAAAATAGCAGAAATGACCAGACCATCCATTGGTAATTATAATCTTAAAGTTCAAAAGAAAGGGTTTTTTATTTAATCTTTAAAACTATTTCCTTAAACCCACCATTATAAGTTTCTGAACAATTCTAAATCTTGCCAGAAAGTAGACAAACTTCACACGACGTGGCATGTCATGCTTTGGTCTTTCTGACATGGCAGTGTTCATACGATTTCTGTTTCTGCTATCACGTCCATGATCATAGGCAAATGAGGACTTATCCATTTCACTCAGTGATGTTTGTGATGATTTTGATGAGAGGCGATTCCAGGATGGGGATGAGGAATGGGTTGAGCTCTGACTAGAGGAGAATGGGCAAAGGAAAAGTGGCTGGATTTTGAATGCTTCAGAACTTTCTTCTTGAACAGCCTGTCGAACACTCTGACGTTGTAAATCTGACAGCTGGAAGAATGAAATGTAAGTTCACTTTTTAGTATGCAAAAATATACAAAATGAATTAAGTACATATCTAGTTATATGTATACAACAAATTTGATTCATTCTAGAATTAACTAAAATTATCATTCGGTTATGAAAACAGGACATTGCAACTGTATTAAAATACCTCAAAAATAAAAACAACAATAAAAATCACAATGAGTAAAAATCAGTAAAGAAATAATATATTAAAAAATAAAATTAGAAAGTTGAATATGAAAAGCGCTTACTTCCATTCTACGAATATCCACAGACAACACAGGTGCAAAAAAGGCAATTTGTAAATAGAAATCTGATAAGACCCCAACAAGAGCAAAAGCACAGAATTCCTGGAAATAAAAACAATAACTACATTTTGAATTCTGTACATGAGCAAACTTCTAGATAAGGAGGACAAATAACCTATCTTTTCAGGTAAATTGTAAATGCAGAGTTTTGGACTATCATCATTCTTCGTCCAACATCTTCCTTATCCTCCCATTTTTATAAGACAATTATCAATCAAATGATTACGATGATAGTAGCTAAAGAAAATTGCTGTAAAAGTAGTCGACTTACAAAGGGAGAGCTATCTTAAAGTAAAAGCGTTTGACAAAACCTTCTTAATGATGTCTTTTGCTTTTTACTTTCCCTTTCTATTTTTAATTTCTTCAGAGCAATAGAAAAGTAAAAGTACGGCAATAACAAACCTGAATGGCTGGGTTGAAAGTGAAGAAACCAATAACCATGATAAGCAATTCAGACAATAAATTCTTGGTGATATACCATCCTTCTCGGCTCAAGCCTATAAGAATAGGATTGTTGAGTGAAATAAAAGGAAATCTTATTTTATGGAAAAGCATAATAAATGATGATGTTAAGCTAATTCATAAGTAAATCAGTAAAAAAAAATGTCAAGACAGCCTGGCTTGAATACAATGATAAGTCAGACTTAGAATCAAGTTATGAAATGAAAATTATTAAATTAATTGCATTTTTCAAAAATGTTTATGAGAAGTAAGATACAACACATCTATCAAGATAATAAAAATAAAGACCAAAGGGTGTCTAGCCAAATCTAGATCTAATCTCTCTTCCATCATTTTTTTCTTTCTTTTCTTTTATTAAACTTTTACGAATCAGCCTATGATATCATCTAATTTACTGAATCTTGGCAAAGAACTTTTAATTTGACAGAATGAAACTACATGACAAACCTTGGGCAACACGTATTTTAACATCAAGATGAACAGGTGTTGAGACAACAGACTTAGTAAGAACCAGAACATTTTCCACTCCAATTACTACAACTAAATATGGAAATATCTCTCTGAAAATAGTAAAAACATAAGAGAGGTGAATCATCTCTTAAAACTTTTTAGAACATATCAAGATTCCAATCATGACATAAAGTAAAGACACATTTTGGGTCCAAAAAAAAGTAAAATTCATATTCTGATCCATCCAATCATACAACTTCCTACAAAGTTAATAATCCTAAAATGACAAAAATAATCTAACGCTCATTCCTTTCCACACAAAGATATTTTCAAATCTTGAAAATAATTTATGTATCATATTTTTAAGATGCTGGACAAAAAAAAACTTATTATACAACTATACAGAGAATCTACTACATAACATATTAGCTGTAGAAAAAACAATATGACATCGTTGTACGTCGGCCAAAATTGGGTAATTTAAAAACTGACAAGCCACCCAGAAAAATGGATGGCCACCTACATGTAGAATTGACCTTTTATCATTATAATCTTTCCTGTCATCAATATCATGTTTTCATAGCAAAGTTACAAAAGTATTTTCAAATTTTGCCCTCTTATGCATTCATTCTCAACAAGCATTCCACCATCAAATTGTTTCACTTACCCTCCACTCAAAGTTGGTGTCAAACCAAAAAGAGTGCAAATACTAGCAGACATCATGAGACTAGCAATGACTGTCAATACTGCACTTATTGCAAGACCAATTTTGGATTTGACCATGTCAATTTTACCTGCCAATAAAACACCACCATTATGCTTTCGTATTTTGTTTCACACATTAACTTTGCTACACATGAAATCACTTTAAAATTCATAGATCATAAAGGGCAGGGTAGATATACTTTTCCAATACTTTTCCAATACTTAATAAGATGTAAGCTCTCAGTCAAATTGCTTGCTTCATACATTTGCAAGGTTTTTTAAATATTAATATTAATAGAGAGCTTGAGCTAGGTTTACTTAGAAGGTTGACTTAATCTCTGTAACAACAAAGCTTTTTTGTTTTAAGGTGAGAAAATTTTAATATTGTTAAATATATTTGTTTTAAAAACTTGGATCTACTCACGGACTGAAAAATAGAGATATAGAAGCAGAACCAAGTATATGACCAGAAGAGGGGTGTATTCCACAAAGTAATTGTCTTCTTTGAAGTAAACATGTACCACATCATCTATTTGTGAATTATTAACTTTACTTGCAGAATCCCGGTGACTAGTCAATTCTAGCTTGGATTTCAAGGCAGATACAAATCTAGGGTAAAAGTGGTTATGCATCAAGAGATTAATAGTGTTTGTGAGTGAAAACGTGAGTGGATAAAGAATAAAAATCTTTGTTAGGATTTACTTCAGGACATACGGAGAAATTGTTCATGTTCCTTTTGGCCATCATAAAAAATCTACAAAATTAAAAGATGATATATGGCATAATGAACTTATTTTTAAGTTGAGTTAACATCTGTGGCTAGTTCATTCCAGATAGGACTGATATAAAAATGATTAATGGAATAAACTGAAATCTTTGCTAAAATAAAAGAGTCATGCCTATCAGCTACCATCAATATGCTTCTTTCTGTAACTATAAATATTGTAGGAAAAAAAACAATCCCCTAGGGAAAAAAACAAACCAACAACACATTTAATGATATAATAAACAAAATATCAGTTACCTTATTTCATAAACAATATCTAAAGTCCAAAGAAAATGCCCCAACCTGAGTTCATACTTAAACTTGTAAGGACAAAAATTTATGAATTATATGACAAATAAAAAACTTAAGCAAATACTCTGTCTATCTGACATTATGAACACAAATGCTTACCCTTGGTCATATTTCTCAAGCACTATTGTAATAGCATAGGATATTACTCTCTGACGGTTACGAATATAATATCTTGATATACCACTAAACTTCCAAGGTATTCCAAAGAGTAAATCTGGAGTAAGGAAAAGAATAAAAAGGTCATTTCATCTACTTGCTTCATATATGTATGTCTAAAGCCCTTCAACATTAACAAAGCGTGCCAGGACAAATTAATCTTGAATTCAACAATAATTCTCTCAGTTAGCACAGGTCTTTGGCAATGCATACTAAGGTAAAAAAAAATTTTAAGTTAAAGATTTCAAGTATCTTGAGTCAATAAAATCAAATAACGGAACCTGCTCTAAAGATGTGAAGACAAGAATCAGTATGGCAAAAAGAAAAATGACTAGTCTGAACAACATCTGGAAAGACAGAAATATTCCAACTTCACTGAAAATTAATCTCCTGAAATGCCTCATATGGCCAATTGCCATTTATGGTTGCGAAGCCTGGACTCTCAAAAAACAAGATACAAATAGACTGAATGCAGCTGAAATGTGGTTCTATCGCAGAATACTCAGGGTAAAATGGACTGAGAAAAGAACTAATAAAAGTGTCATAGAAGGGCTTGGCATTCAAATGGAACTGAATGCAGAGATAAACAAAAGGAAACTAAGATATGTTGGCCATGCAATAAGACACAAAAGAACCAACTTGATGTCAACAGTACTGCAGGGAAAGATAGAGGGATGGAGAAAAAATGGAAGACCATCAGTATCATATCTCTCCAATCTGAAGTACATCACAGGGATGAAAATGCACGAAGTGGTTGATAAGACCAACAACCGAGAAGAAGGCATCAGGTTGTCAACAACGTTGCAGCGACCATCGACAGAGGTAATGGTGACAGGTGATCGCTGCCTTAGATCAAAACTCCTGATCCTGTATCTACTTATTTCGCTTTTGGTGCTTATAGGAGTAAGCTAATGATCTAAGGCGACGCTGTGTGCTTTATATTATACTCGAATTTCTATTTCATATATTTTAATTGCAAAACCCTTTTCTTTGAAGAACATGTACAGCAGGTGCTTTACGCTATCATTGTGACATACTATGAACATTCTAGCCTCGGATTAAGCACGTGTACTTATTTTCACAGATGAATTCAGCGAGGAAAAGGAGTGTGAAGAACCATTTCCAAGACCTCAATAAAATTCCCTCGCGGGATATGCTCCTGGTACCTTTAGCCTATGCAAGCCACATAACATCTAACACTCCAATGCCATGCAAAAGCACTTACGATCTACGTGGCAATTACCTGGCCATATTATGATTGTTGGGGGTTTTTTTTCGTAATATCTCCTATTTATTCAAAACTCGCTTCATTCATTCTAACTCAAATATACCCCAGCACTCTATATTTTTCGCACGCATTCTCCCTCAACCCCTAACATCTTGTATCAATACTATTTCATGCCAATTCATCATCCACCATGTTTCCCTTTATCTTTACCGATCAAAGGCAGTCACAGATCAATGATTTCATGGTTTTTAGCCAAACGTAGCGTGTCATCGATTAAGAAAAATCAATGACAATTATTATCTTTTTTTCTTTTTATAAACACATTTCATGATTCTGAATGTTCTTTTTTTTATTTCATCTCTTAGCGATAGTCAGCGTCGATCTCAAAGAGGTTGCTATCTGGTTAAATAGTACGCAATATTTCATGTTTTTATTCTATAATCCTCTTTTCTTCGCACGCACGCCTGTCTCTTCTATTGTTTACTTAAATGTGGATGATGTGGTTGGTTTCTAATTGAAAGATTGGTGATGTGTGGTATGGATCTCATAAAAACTATGAATCTCAAAATGAAAAACGAAAGGCAAAATAGCACAAATTAAATAAATAGATAAAGTCAAATTAAATAATTAATAAACTAAAAGATGGTATTGAAAGTGATATTTTCCTCAGATCGGCAGTAGAGAATGTTACTATTTCAACATAGTCTGACAAATCTATTGATTATTGTCAGGAATCTAGAATAGCTTTGGCCTTTTGAAAAATGAAGAGAAAAGGGAACAAATACATGTGATTCATTTCCTCGCACAAAGAGTAAGACATAGAAAAAAGAACTGGATACACAACGTCGGCTTATTGATTAATAATAGGAAACGTCCAATGCCTCCAGTGAAACCAGGACTGCGTGATGTTATAAATTAATATGCCCCACCAGTTTCATTCCTTCACTACTGCCAAAAAAGCACTTAGAAGAGCCAAAATACAAATCGCGTTTTCCTCCTTACTCTCCTTTTCTTCTCCTCCTCCTCCTCATTCATAATGCTCACCCATTCTCCTTAATAGTCATCTCTTCCCTATCATTATCATCATTAAGCTTATCAGCATTTCCGTCATCACCGTTATCATCAAATTATTTTTGAAGCATTCATGGTGAAGATGAAAGTTATTTAACACGCAAAGAAACACATTTTAAGAAATCAAAGAATCTAAAGAGCAATCATTATTAATTTCATTGACACATAAACAAAATAGCAATCATCATTAATTTCATTGACACACAAACAAAATGATCAAAAATCAAAACATTTAAAAACCATTATCGTTGATTTAATTAACACGCACAAATAAGCGAATAGAAAATTGAATAATTTTAAGAGCAATTATCTTTAACTTAATAAACACACATTACATGGTTATTAGAACGAAAGGAACATGGTACCATTATAAGGTATTTAGAACAACAAATACCAATAACTAAAAACGTGACTTGCCCTAACACGAATTTAGAAAAGATATATCAATCTAGATGAGAAGCTGGGAACCCTGACTAACATCAACACTGGATCCAGCCCATGTCCCGTAATATAAGTTTTATTTAATGACGTTTGAAACCTCACTTACTTTCTTTTTCTTCCAACTTATCGTAGTCGAGTTGGAGTCGTGGTCGAGTGATTAGCGAGGTCTGTTTCAGTTGACAGGCTGTGAGTTCGATTCCCGCCGGCGTTTTGTCCGACGTTGAGACCTTAGGAAAGTTTCTTTGGTTTTTTCATTGGGCAAGTTAATTCACCCCGATTGCCTACCCGCGAAGCGCCGCACTGCGCTGACAACTGGATTGTGTCGGTCTTTCCTCTGCATAGATCCTAAAGAAATATTTTCCCTAAGGATAAATAAAGGGAATTGTGTCTTTATCTTAATCTCTTTGTCTTCTGTATCTCCCCCCCCCCCCCCCATTCAATTGTGTTTTGAAATGAGATCATTAGAGGATCGTTGCTCGATTGGATGGCAGATTCTTTCCCTACATGGACAAGGTGACTCGGCAGCAGAGATGGGAGTTTAATTCCTGCCTGTACAACTAATCTTTCGTCTTTTTCCGATTATTTCCTCATGTATCTTGTTTAAGTTTCTTGAGATTATTTCGTACTTATAATGTCTTTTGGGTATTAGTATTATTATTGGAAAACTCAGCAAGAGTATGATGGAACGCTCAGGTTGTTGAAGCCCGTCTCCGATAGAACAAAGATTCCGATTTTGTGATCATCATAAGAGGGTATTTTTCGTTACGCGAATTGTTGTGAGGAAGAGGTAAAGAGAGGGGGAAATAGAAAGCGAGGGAACGAGCGAGCAGAGAGAGAAAGAGAGAGAGGGAGGGGGGGGGAGGAAAAGGTGGTTAAAAATAGAATTAAACGGAAGAAAGTGTTCATCAAACCATTTTAGTCATGAAAAAGAAAATACAAATTGTACTTTGTCTACTTAGAATAAAAATTATAGACGTTATATAATCAATTATATCATTTTGCGTTTCGCTTCACCAAAGATCAATAGATAATTCTATCAGAGATCAAGAAAATAATAGATACGATCAAAGTTCATGGTGAAATATGTCATATTATTGCTCCACAATTTCATGCATGATGATTCGTTTTTAAATACTATCTTAATCCTTCATTTTACTATTTTACTTCAACGTTTTTATTATTCAATTTGTAATATATTAATATTTTAATAGTACCATTTATATTGACGGTTAAATACAACGCAGCTTTGATTCGGGGGGTTATTACCCAATACAATTATCATTTTATTTTGGGTTAAAGTGGAAGTAGGGCGTATGTGTAAATGTGTGTGTGTATGTGTGTGTGTGTGTGGGGGAGAGAGAGAGAGAGACAGACACACAGAGAAAGATTAAGAGTGAGCGAGAGAGAGAGAGAGAGAGAGAGAGAGAGAGAGAGAGAGACAGAAAGAGAGAGAGAAGAGAGAGAGAGGTGAGGAGTGGGGGTTGGGGGGAAAGGGGAGGGAGGTGTTGAAAGGTGAAGCTTTGTAATGTTCTCTTATCGTTTATTTCTTTAATCTCTTGATGACTTTAATTGTTGTTTAAATTGTAAATAAATAAATGATTAAAAAACAAACTAAAACAATAATAATATAAAATCGAAATAGTGCCTGTTGTCGTGGACGTAGGCAAAGTGTGTAAATAACCTTGCCACAAGGTCACACGTTGGCCCCGATGAGATTCGAACCTACTTCCCTTCATTTGTGAATCCATCCGCTTATCGGTTTGGCCACATTTATGAGATTTGTCAAAGTTTTTGTTGCTGATGTTCATGTTGTTGCAACTGATGTCCTTGTTGTTATTGCTGTTGTTGTTGTTGTCGCTGTTATTGCTATTGTTGCCACTAATGTTATTATTGATGTTGCTAATATCGTTATTGATATATTATCATCATCATCATCATCCTCATCCCCATTATTATTATTATTATTATTATTATTATTATTATTATTGTTGTTGTTGTTTGTGTTGTTGTTGTTGTTATTATTTATTTATTTATTTATTTTAAACACGTGGTTCATGTCTATCCGATTTACTTTTTTAAATTCCCAGCGACACATTGATATTAATGATTTTATGTTGCACTATGCCAGACCCCAGACCGTACTGCCTGTCTGGCAACACTGGCTTAAAGCCAGTGGCACGCGACTTGTGAAGTGAGTTGCATATCAATCACATTAGCTTGCGCCAGCCAGTCTTCAGGTTCATCCTTGTGAGTACACGTCACTTCCAATACGCAGGCCTACCGTTTGTAAATCGAAACTTTAATATCATCGTGACTTTTTAGGTGAGTTACTATTTTAGCGAGTCAGTGTTATTTTAATATAATTCGTTATTGAAACTTGTATCAATTTGCAGAAACAATGCGTTGAATGGGTTAGGGGAACATCTAGCTAGAACGAAAGAAGAAAAAAGAGGTAATATTCTTAAAACTACAAATAGACAAAATTAATAGTTTATATGAAGAAGAGTAGCAAACTAGCTAGAACTAGATCCAGATACTGAGATAGAGTGGCTAAATATTTTATCTTTTTGTTTCATAATTCGATTGCCATGCGTATTGCTTCCTTCTTAGCACTGCAAGAATATGGAATTAATTACTCTCAGGAATTAAAACTAGCAAAAGTCTTGTCATTTTTAAACAAAACCTACAATGTCCAACTCCTAAGTCAAGTCACTATATTTAATTAATCCTCCATAAAGTCTTCCAACAGTTAAGTAGTGTTGATTTGATTTCATTAAGTTTGTCAGTTTATTTCAAGAAAAAGAAAAAGAAAAAGAAGAAGAAGAAGAAGAAAGAGAAGAAGAAGAAGAAGAAGAAGAAGAAGAAGAAGAAGAAGAAGAAGAAGAAGAA
>JASKDV010203241.1:0-10742 GCA_032466395.1 Aegires albopunctatus
GAAGAAGAAGAAGAAGAAGAAGAAGAAGAAGAAGAAGAAGAAGAAGAAGAAGAAGAAGAAGAAGAGGAGGAGGAGGAAGAAAAGGAGAAGAAAACTAAATAAAAAACGAAAGAAAGATAAAAGAAAGAGGAGAGATAGAGGGCGGGAGAATGGGCTGAGGGAGGACATCAAAACAAAATTTCGGAAAGACAAAATATCCGCTAAAACCGTGTGGCCGTCGGCGATAAATTGGTGGATGAGAGTTAAGAGTAAAGAGTAATCGATAACAACAAAGCCTTAATGGTGAAATGCACGAAAAACAACCAATGATTGGTCCTTTCTAGACCATATGACTCAACTGCTGATCCAAAGTAACACGAAGATGGGACGGAAATCGAATGGCCTAAATTGGCCGCAAAGGGAGATTACCCTTATTCTAGGTACAATCACATACAGGTCGCATTGAGAAATGAGAACAGTCACTAAAACATTTCCTCCAGTACACTGAATTACACATAAGTAATTTATTCAATGCAAAATAACATATCATGGTGCATAATTTGGTAATCATCCTGGAGGGCGACCATTAAAACCTTTCATACAAATATAAGAAAAAACAAAACAAAACAAAACAAAACCCAATCAAATAATTTAATAGAAAATCCGCGAAAATAAACCACAAACCACACAACGACATAACAAAAAAGGCGCCATTTCAGTCTCATGCTTCCTCCTTTCTTGACTGCAAGCTTTATTTTGCAAGTTGTTGAATTTTCCCCATGTCCACTACTTTGGTATTATCAGGGTTTTCCTAGACTGCCTTGTAAACAGTCATGGGTTCTTTTACATGCATATATTATACACATGGGACCTCAGATATTACATTCCGTCTCCGATAGGACTTGGCACTCTTTATCCTAGCAGCTTAAGGATAGGTGGGAGCAGAAGGAAACCCGAAATATATTTGGATTCCAAATTCAAGCCTGCACGGGTTTAAACCAGGGACGTTAGGCGTGGTAGTCGAGCGCCCTAACCACTGAGCTATCCGCTCCCCCATTTTGCAAGTAAGTAGTGATCACAATAAACATCGATAATGCCCGATAACGTTTGTACCACCGCTGGCACTACTATGAGAACCATTCTTGAAATGAAAACGGCTGACGAAAGAGTGCCCACGACCATGTCCATAATCCGCCACTAATTTCCTTTCTTTTGGACTGATAACCAGTCACACGGAATAAGGCGGGAAAAAATCGAAACGAATTTTCCATACAAAGGAGCAGCGGAAAGGCAAAAGGAGTTTTGTCTTATTCCGTTTCTCCTTTCTCTGTGTGCCACCTACCTTAATAATATATAGTCAGACAATTGGCGCTTTAAGATGGATTTTCCACTTAAAGGGACATAATCAAACGTCATTGAGGTCCAACGATAGCCAAACTTATGCAAATCAAGATTTGTTATCTTTTTTTGCACATGGCACTATGCAGGAAATGACGTCATATTAATTGTTAACATATCATAAAAATAAACTCATAAAGCTGTAATCATTTTAGACACGAGTTGTCATTTCGGTCTAAGACAATACTAAAAGTGGTTTCCGCCTGAATGATGAAGGCAATCATCCGACGATATTGAAGAGTGTCGTTATTCAGGTTCGATGGCGATTATCTCCCCTGCTGGTACACCATCGAAACGGAGATGGATATTATGACGGCTGTCTAAGTATTCCCTTCAGACAGAAATTTTGTTTACTCGGAGTAAGATTCTGATATTGAAATTCTAATATTCACTCTCCTCCTCTCTATCAGCCTCTACCCCTCTTTTCATTTCGGAACCATTCTTCTCAGAAGGATGTCTCTTTCTCATTGAGTATGTCTCCCTACTTCTTTCTCTGAGTCAGTATCTGTCTATCTGTTTGTCTAAATCTCTGATTGTTTCTGTCTCCGACTTCTTACCTAACATTTCTCCGTCTATATCCGCTGTATTACACTAAGATAATTCGAACTCAAAATGAACAAATAGAACTGGAACAGGGTAATATATGTGCATACAACACCGGACATGGGCCGAGGCACAAGTTACCCTGCTTCGATGATCGAATTGACACAATAGAGAATTATTTATATAAGTTCAAGCTTCATGCCACGACTGTTACATGGCCAAAGGAAACATGGGGTGGCACTTTATTAACATTGTTGACAGGTAAAGCGCTAAACTACTATAGAAAAGGCGCATGATTATGACCAAATGCAAATACTTCTCCTGAGACGGTTCATTTATACGGAAGTCCTTCAGGGATCATTTTCGATACGTCTAGAGAAATGAGAAGATTTTCATGCATTCTCCATCCAACTAACAGCGTTTTTCAATCGATGGTTGGAATTGGCTGGAGTTGAGAATGAGTAACTAATTAAAAGAATGGCGAGGGATCAAATATATTCAGTGTGCCATAGGGATTTGGTTTGCTTTTTGAAAGAGCGGAAACCACAATCAGTGGAAGAGGTAGAAAAAGAGGAGGAAGAGGAGGAAGAAGAAAAAGAAAAGGAAGAGGAAGAAGTGGAGGAGGAAAAAGAGGCAAGGAGCCCCATCGGAACTTTATCTCATTATGGGAAATTTATTCCGAATTTTGCATCTGTTTCTTTTGTTCTTTCTGATTTGACGAAGAAGGGACGTCAAAACAAAGTAAATTGGACGGAAGACTGCGACGTGGCATTTAAGTCATCACAGACCTTGTTAACGAGTCATCCTATTTAGATTTTACATGATTTATCGTTACATTGTGTCCTCAGGACAGACGCTTCGGATGTGGGTAACGGGGCCTGCATGCTGCAAGAGAGAGAAGGGTTATTACATCCCACGATGTATGCGAGCAGAAAATTATTGCCTCGTGAGATCAAATATTCTACCATCGAAAGGGAGTGTCTTGCGATTATCTGGGCCATCGGTATCTTCTTGGCAGCAAGTTTATTGTACAGAGTGACCATAAACCTCTTCAATTTCTGAAACAGAACCGCACCAAGAGCTCAAGATTGTGCCGCTGGTCGTTGTCATTACAAGAGTACAGTTTTGATATTGAAGCTATTCCAGGCAACCACTATTATACTGCTGATGCACTTTCACGTTTATGTTGATTATCATTGATGTCATATAAAATGTAATTGAAAATTTTAAATTCTGGCTGTGGTTCCATTGTTAAATACATTACATATATTATGTATTCACATATTCAGTAAATTTAAGAAAGCATAATCCATAATAACAGAGAAACAAACTTATAACAACAGATAAATGAATGCATAACAACAGATAATTGATGAAAGCAAAATCCATAACAACAGATTAATGAATCCATAACAACAGATAATTGAAGAAAAGGGGTAGCATAACAACAGATGAATGAACCCATAACAACAGATAAATGAATCCATAACAACAGATAAGTGAATCTATAACGACAGATAACTTCCCAAAGAAAATGAAAAAGCCCCCAACGCTATAACCCTATGCCATTGGCCAACGTAGAAACAATTTGCTGCGAACCCGGTGGTACTCACAAGGAGCGTGCCACCGGGGAGCCTCCAGATTAGCTAAACGACCTGTTTTCGGTCGGCTGGGAGAGGCTAGACGTAGCCTGTTCAGCTCTAAAAAAGAAGGGACGTCAAAATACCCAAAACAATTAGTCGCTGTGAACCTGATAACCGTGTCATCGGTGAGTCTCCAAATTAGCAAACGGCCGGTTCTCGGTCGGCTAGGAGAGGCTCGGCTTACCCTGCAGCTCTACCACAGGGATGTCAAATGACCCCAAAAATCTCCAATCGGCGATTAAAATTAATCTAATCTTTATGATGTTATATTGAAAGAATAATTAGACCTGAATTTAAGGCTCAGGCCGCGTACCAGAATTGAAAATTCTATGGCTAGTTGAATGTAGGAATTTGAATAATTTAGTTATTCTTTATTATGCAATTATGTATTTTATATTCCTCCTAGGAATAAATATTGAGCTAATGAATTTGGAATCAATCATGTTCTTTTGTTAATGGTTAAATTAATTGACAACTGTGAGTGTGCGTGGGATGAAGGTGTAAATTAGTATTACTTGTGGTATCCTTGAGGAAGAGCCAGGGAGGGTTGCAGCGTCTCCAAATTAAGGAGAGCGCAGTTATTTAGTGCAGCTGTAAAAGCGCACTGTAAATTTCCTCTTACCATTCTTGTTGAATGGTTGTTTTTTCTTTATTTTATCATTAATCACCATAGTTTGTTGCGTTATCGGAATTTAACTAATCCGACGCTATCTACTTTGCGACAACCGTGACCATCTAGAGCAATTTCAATAACATTACATTATCCTAATTCACCGACAAAGGGTACCAGGGGGGAACCCACGAAAAGACATTTTTTATAACACGAGAAACGATATCATTAGGGAGACTAGTTTCAATGTGTCGGCATCGTATTATTTTAGTACAAGTACATGTCTCAGCAATTCATATTTACCGCCACCTAAATCCCTTTATTTACCTTGGGTGGGACCGAACATTTGCGGTGAAACGGTCATTGATTTTCTGCTCTAAAAACTGAGAACAGTTTCAGCGGTAAACTTTTCAACATTGAAACAATTAGCTGCAATATCATCGTCATCGTCGACCTCATCATCAACACCATTATCATCATTATATTCCATCATAATCACCAGCATCATTATAATAATATGTTACCATCAACATCATCATTTCACCAAAATATAATTGTTCATGATCCATTCGTCCTCCTCCCCATCACCATTACAGATAACAACAATTTTATCTTTTTAAAGCAAGAGTAAAACCCAGCCACTATAAAACCATATCTACATAATTCTGGTAATTTCTCATTAGGGAGGAAAATTGAGATTATGTATTAGACGTAATTACCACCCTTAAAAACTTACGCCAGCCCCCAAGCACATTTTATTTCGATTCTCCGTTACGTGACCTCCTTTTCTTAATTCACAATTGTATTGTGTTTTAGGCTATTTGTAACATTAATATTTAAAAAAGGGCCAAAATCCTATCTTAAACAATCCCGGAAGTTGACAGTCTATAATGGACGTCTGGATAATGTCATATTCTTTTTGGAGCAGACCCTAAAGGACATTTTTTCCTTGATAATATAATATATATAAAGTTAAAGGAAGATATGTCTATTTCTCGTTAATATCCTCTCCCAAAGACGAATAATCATTCTACGCAAGACAAAATATTATGTTTCGTTTGGGTTCATTGTCCTTTAGAATAACGTAGGTGTGATATTTCATACCAGATTGATGTTTTCAAGATTATATTTGGGATGCTTCATTATACACCACCAATCAAAAGATTAAAAGCCGATTGCTAAAATAGGCGTTCAATCAAAATCTTTTGGCAGATAGAAGGCGAGAGGAAACATTACGCGAACACCATTAAAAACGAGATAATAAATTGCCTGCCTGCAGCAGATGCACAGGGAAGTTGCATTGTTGAAAAAATGGTTTACGACTATTCTCCTCCTTTTCGCGTAATGTTATAACAAATGGAGCAAGGGTTTATTTCGGGGCCAGCCAGGGTAAACGAGAAATCGATGGTACGCCGATGTCAAATTGTAGCCACCTCTGTGATGTTCTCTGACATTTCCGGGCGAATTTCCACCAGCCTTTACTGACCTAATTCTGTCCCTTGTATTGACTGCTGTTCGTTAGTGTCCCATAATGCGCTCGGGCAACTGGCGAACGGCAATCACAAATAGGTTCTTTCGCGTCATTACATCTGTCGGAACAAGCTATGTTTTATCTCATCATTGACTGATAGTTTTGTTATCCTGCTTTTTTTTTTTTTTCAAAGCGTGGCTTGATAAAATGAACTTGTTACTCTTATTCACGTGTTGATTATTACGCATGCTCAGAGTCGAATGATTCGTTGGTTTCTTTTACAGTAATCGAGATTAAAAGAAACCGCTCACATTGCATGCAGAACGTTGATAATTTATCTGAGATCTCTTCCCCCGTAATCCTAGGTTAGAAAATTAGATTTGGTTTTCCTATAAAAATAATAATAACAATAATAAACGTATGTCGGGTTTTTCCTTTTGCTTTTTGGGTGGGCAAAATAAGTTAGACTTGATCGCTGCACTGCGCTGACGCCTGATTAATTCGTGCACTGACTCACATCTTATCATCTTATATCAATTGGTAGCTTTTGTTGGATTGATCGAGATACGATAAACACTCGGATTTCATATTCGGTCGTGGGCATTGTGCTTGGGATTGATATCAACATGTCACCACTTTATAGTGGCACGGTGGCAGAAACTTTAAGCCGTTGGACTCGCATGCGAAAAGTCCTGAGTTCGAATCTCATTGGAGACACCGTGTTTAACTCTTGGGCAAGGTTATTTACACGAATTGCCTATGTTTGCGGCGCTGTTCTTACGGCTGATGCTCGGTGACGGTAAATACCAAAAGACAAATTTACAAAGTGGTATTTTATTTTATTTCATTATAGGGTAGGAAAGTTTCACAACGCACGCACATGGTACATTATAGTTCAAGTATTATCATTAATATACGATAAAGACGCATGCTCAGCTTTCCAACACTTATATAATATAAAAGGAATGTGGTCTAGGATAGATCAAAAAAGTTTGATTTAAATAGCCAGGGGAACAAACCATGGAGATGAACGGCTTGTCCTGTTATCTCTCTCACCTACTGTTCATTATTGACAGATGGTGATGACAACTGAGAAGTCAGTAGTGGAAAGATTCAACCATATATTTATAATACCAAGTCTTTGTAGTGCAAAGGTTATTGTATGAAACTGTGTCAGTTACATAATATGAGTACAAGGATTTGACAAGCATAAGTGAGAACAATAATTAGTATGTTAGTAAAATAATAATTATATAATCATTTCTTTTATTATAAAGACAAAAAACAACATATTAAATATAATAATCATTACAATAATTAATCAATTGATTAATAATATAATAATGAAGATAATAATAATAAATAATAATAATAATAACAACTACAATAATACAGTGATAAAAATAGCATAGATCATATACTTAATAAATAATTAATAATAATAATAATAATATTGAAAGTAGTAATAATGATAAAAGCGATAGTAATAAACAATAAACAAATAATATAAAAAAGCAATAAATAATAATGATGATAATAGCAATGCGTTCAATGCATGGTGCAATAATGGAATCCCATGGTTGAAGAAGTAGACTAACCTTACATAGCATATCCACATACATAGCATATCAACATACATAACATATCAGCATACTCCACCTACAGACTGTCACTCTGCTATTTGCATCCAAAGTGCGTATCAAGAGATCCTACTACATGTACCTTTTAGATGCAAATGGCAGCACTAACGATGGTGAGATCCATTTCAGTAACATCACACTGACTGCCATACAACATTCTATCATTGTGGCCTTGGTAATGGTAATTTTTTTTTTTTAAAAGGCGTTCTTATACAGCGTGTTCCCACTAAATGTGCTCAATGCACTTTACAAAGTTTCCCTGACAGGCCATTACAATCCAAAATCCCCCCCTCCCCCCACAACCCCTAAAGAAGCAGGACCTAAAGAACAATGACAAAACCAAAAGCAGCAAGCTGGTCTCACTGAAATTATTCTTCACAAGAACAGAAGATGTTTATCAAATTGTGAAGGATTTGTATTTGTTTTCACTTTTTAAATATACACTCAAAATCTATAGTTCCTTAACTCTTCCATATCCCGTATCTTTTCAATGCACATCTGAAGACACATCAAACGACTCCAGGTATTCATTCTACAGCAATATTAATTAAACTCAGTGACAAGTCTCGTAGCTACACACTGAAGCAATGCAAGACAGAAAGCTCAATACAAGGAAGCCAAATCGCAATCAAAGTTGCATTTTATGGGGGAGGCCTATCTTTGACATGCTCTTCTTTTATACCAGGCGTCAAAAATATAGCACTAAACTTCAAATTGCTCTGGCAAATGATCAATAGAATCTGATGAAACTGACTGAATTTGAAGATAAAATGTCATTTAATTCTATGGGCTAGAGCATTTTGAAGTTAAGAAAGATACTTTTCATATATTTTAATTTACTATACTATATATGTAAACATACATGCATGTCAATAGTAAGAGACAGTGTTGAGAATCATTGATGACTGACAGCAAGGTTCAAAAGAGTATGGCTTTCATTTTGCATAAGTTTTGATCTATAGGGCCTCATTGATTGACAGCATTTTCATCCAAACAACATTTATCATAATCTTAGCTAATGTTTAATCATCAATTAAAATACTTTTTTCTCTCAAACATATCAATATTTCATAAACCAAGCATTACTGCTTTATGATGAATGAGAATAAAAGGAAAATATGGATTAATTCTTGTGATTCTGTTTTCAATTAGTTCCATTGTGTTCAACATCATGCAGAAAGATGTGTGAAATATTTGAAAACATTTCTAACTGATTTATCTGTTTTCTCAACCATACACCGCCCTCCTCAAATCTGCTATTAACTCCCAAATTCAAATCTCAAAAACAAATATCTAGACTCCTGCATTACATTATCTTCTACGCCATTTTCCAGTTAGATCTGTTGCATTTGTCAATATCAAATCATGCATCACCATTTCTTCCCCACGATCTTGCCCTCTCATACCCAATAAGTCACGCAAAAACTGATTATACATTGAATTCAGAAGTAATATTATCCATTTCAGAGACAGAAATCTACCCTTGTCAAACTCTGCCATATTTCACAGAAATAAAATCGTGTGGCTTAACTTAAAAATATTCAACACCCGGCAAAGCAAAAAATAAAAAAAAGACACAGAAGCTAATTTTGTTTTAATCTTTTGTAACTTATAATGAATAGCAAATTATGAACTGTTATCAATACCGTACATAAATTGCATTTGATTAGAAAGAAAGAGTCCAAAAAGAATTTTAATATTGCTATAACCCATGCAGCAATGCAAGTGTGCCAGGACAATTATTTTAATGCAGCATAGAGATGAGTAGAGATGAAGAAGAGGGAGAATGAAATAAAAAAAAGTTGGTTATAGCTATTTTGATTTATGATGGTGATGAATGATGATGATGATGACAATGGTAAATGATGATGATGATAATTGTGGGTAGATGAAGATCGTAGATTATAGATCGTAGTAGTAGTAGATGCCAAGCAGCAAGGCAACCCAAAAAGAAACGTAAAAGGTACACAGTTCTTACCCTTCTCACTACTCTTTTTCTTTCTTATTAGCACTGCATGGGTTAAGGAAGGGAGAGAAACGTCACCATAAATGCATCATAGTAGATTGGACTACACATTCCATCCCATAATAACATTAATACTGTCTAACCCTGACGTATCCTTACTAGAAATGATTCTCTCTCCCATAATAATTCATAATGGAATTTCTTGCATCAAAGTACTGAATGAGAGGTTTGTTTTAAAGTTCGTATTGTTACCTGTTACAAGTAATTTATTTCAGATATTGTTAACACCATAATCTATGAATTATCATGGGGAAGAGAGAGAAAATTATGACTTCGTGGAGCAAATCCCTTCGGTTTCATTATGCAGTCACAAGTGCACGCATATAAACAACAAATGTGTGAATCAGTAGAGTTAGACGCACAATTTAAAACAAACAATTTCTTTCGCAGGTAATTAGTAGGACAAGTTTTGGACTGGAAGGCAAACCAAGGCCCATTAGTGCATTCACCGTTTAGTTTCATTGTCCCATTGCCAAAGGTTAGTAGTAAAAGTAGCCATAGTAGTGGTAGCGGTAACACAATTCTAGTCCTCGTTGTTAGACCCAAATCAGCATTTCCTTCACACCTGACATCTAGCTCATTTAAACATTGGTTCAAAATGCATGCCGACAAGCCAATTGACTCATCGAATATCATATTTCAAGGTTGATGAAAAAGCTTTCCAAGACAAATTGATACCAACTTCACCTTTTGTGACTGGTATACAGGTTGGATAATTGAAGTGTTATCAGTAAGGTGCAAAAAAAAATGTCAGCATGAATTTTAAACCAATGACAGCAAAGCATCGCAGAAAGAGAAAGCACACAGTTTTCAGTTTAAAAATGTTGCCAGTGCAATAAGATAGGAAGGCCTACTTAGTGTCTTCTGTTCAATGAATGAATTAGATACATTTTTCCATTCTTAAACTGTATACAACAAGAAGAAAAATATATAAATACACATATACAAAAAAAATTGCGACCTACCTATACTTTCTAAGGGTTGACAATTCCCTGGAAATGCTTTCATTGGTTTCCATCAGTTCATCCAAATCACGCTGTAGCTTGCGTTTCTGTCCATTAACACGAGTGACTTCTTCTTCCGCCTCATCTAACTGACGTTTCAAGGCTTTCACTCGGTTGTTCACCTTGTCAGCCTGAACACAAGAAAGTCGAAACAGTTAATAATAATATATCGATAACATGTTGGTGGTGGTGATGGTTATCAATGATATGATGGTAGTGGTTATGTATTATCAATGATATGATAATGGTAGTGGTTATGTTGGTGGTGGTGGTGGTTATCAATGATATGATGGTAGTGGTTATGTATTATCAATGATATGATAATGGTAGTGGTTATGTTGGTGGTGGTGGTGGTTATCAATGATATGATGGTAGTGGTTATGTATTATCAATGATATGATAATGGTAGTGGTTATGTTGGTGGTGGT
>JASKDV010203252.1:0-29370 GCA_032466395.1 Aegires albopunctatus
GTTTACAAGGCAGTCTAGGATAACCCTGATATCACCAAAGTAGTGGACATGGGTAAACTTCAATACAACAACAACAAAAAAGTGTACTAGTATGTACTAGTCATTGTGAGCCCTTTTATGATGACATATGAATCGTTTGCCAACAAACAACCTTTAGCAATAGAAGTATGGACGATTGAATCATGGGAAGAGATTTTCAGGGAATTCTAGGGCGTTAGGTCATCAGTCAGTACAACCTTTGTCCAAGCACAATGACATTACATCATCTTGATTTTTAGACGTGGATCTCACTTCTTTAAACCACGTTTCTCTTGGTGGAGGAGCCCTCTCTAATGCTCACATGCTTAGGCTGAACATTTGGTGCATAAGGGCTTGTCTTCAACAAATCACTTTCCTACACCTTTCCTGTCGCCATCACACCTTTACTGACAGAAAAGTCAATAATGGTTGTCTCCGGTTACCGCTTTATCTCCCCACCTTCTGATCATAGGGACAAAGTGTTATAAGACATGTTCGCAATACTTTTGTTATCACTTCCATGGCTGGAATTCGATTTTCTTTTTAATACCTGGCTATACGCCCACGCTTGTCGAATTGATAAGGAATGCTTCACGCTGACTCCTACGAAAAGATAATTTTTCATAATAGTGATTTTGTGAATGCTTGGCTGTCAAAGGACCAACGGGGTATAAGAGGTTCCGTACATGTAGATTTACGTAGATAATGGGTAATTGCTATGGAGACTGGCCTTAAAATTTGGGTTAAAACGTAAACTTTCCCCTCTCCTTATCGAGCGGAGAGTTAGGTCTATATTTTAAGACACACGCATTCTCTTAGTACATGTAGATTTGCCACATTGCTTTCCATAACGACTATACTTTCGCCGGATCTAAATAGACCTAGCTCCCCTTTCACTGCATGGTCGACAGGGAAGCCACAAACACACACACACACACACACACACACACACACTCACACACACACACACACACACACAATTACAAGTGAATGAATAAAGGAAAAGAAGAGAAAATAATCAAAGAAAATAAAAAGGTGATCACAATAATGGAAAAAGAAAAAGTTAACCACTATAATGCACAAAACCAAAAAAAACCAACAACAACCCTAACAAACCCTACCGGTATAGGCTCGCCGTTTGATAGCCCTACGCATTATCGATTAGACCACCGGTATGCTTGAGTTTCGCTTAGTCAAAATAGATGGGCCTTTTAATGATGGTTCCTGCAGGCAGGATCTTGGACTTCTTTTTCCAGTTTGGAAGAAATCCTCGGTTTTCAATTGTCTAGATTTTGATCAGGATTTAATTCTAAGAATGATTATATCTATAGATCTATTATTCATTATCCTAACAAACAAATTAGCTTCTTGATCGAGTGATAGATCTCGCTAGAATTTTGATGGACAGATTCAGTTTCTATGGTTCGATTTTAGATCTAATGTTTTTAGGTAGACCATAGACTTTTTATACTGTCTATAATCTAGACCTATAGATCAATAGATCTAGATCTAGTCAAAGTAACCCCACTGCGTTTTTCTCTATTTTAGATCTAATTTCTAGTCTAGATTCAGCAGCTGAAGGCTCAGTCGGTGTATTCAAGAGAAACTATAAACTGCCGTAAATCGGAAAATGTGACCTGACTTAAAACGGTCAGAAGCAGTAAATGTCTTCAAAGATGTAATTTTTTATATCATAATTTTTATTATAATTTTATCTAACCAGATTTGGGAGATATAATGGCAGTTCAATATGTAAAAATTCCAAAGCTGCCCATTCAGTGGTTTCCAAGGAGATCGATGACATGTGTACCCTATGCGTACCCTACGTCGCAACGATCCTCTTTTATAAGTATATAGATATCCCTGATCCTTTCTTGCATTACAAACTGTTGTACAATAATTACACTTATTATCTTCTAAACCATCTGACCCATAAAATCACATCTTGCCCGCATCCCATTGACATGAAGAAGGACACGTGATGTAAAATCATATCTTAAACACAACGTAAAAATGTCACATATTTATCCCATCTTTTTACCAAAACCCACCTACACCTGTGTGGACACATATGGAGTGAGATAAACGGGATCAAGTGTTTTACCTAAGGACAAATCCCCAATAACCAGTTTTAAATAGAGAATTTTGCTCATATGGGATTGAATCTCACCGTGTCACCCAGCTGACTAGTGTCGTTGAATGAATGTTGAAGGTTTTGCACGTATTTCGTCTAAATAACTTCGTTGCCAATCAGGGAGACAGAGTTAAACAGCAAAGAAGTTAACAATTTTATAAAAATAACCTTCACTCCATTTATTTCTTCCCATCTTCAGATGATGCTGCAAGAGTTCAATGCTAAAAACGCCCAGTTCCGTATCTTACCTCAGTACAAGGTCAAGTCGGAAGGAGAAGTGGTATGATTGTTCAGATTACATTTTTTCCCCCTTACGCATCAGTAATCCATTTAAAATTCAAAAACTTCTCCTGATTATTTCCACGTGTCCTAACCTTTTATTAGCCACAGTATTCATATATGTAGATCATCAAATTCTATTACTACCCACCCAAAACATATAGCAGCAACAAATACCAAAGGAAAAATCTCCAAGAATATAAACAGTTATAACCAATTAACTTGTTAAAGCCCATCCAACAATCAATGACCCTGAATATAAAACCTAGTAAAAAGTAACTAAAGCTATAGAGATAAAGATCCGATCAATGACCCTGAATATAAAACCTAGTAAAAAGTAACTAAATCTATAGAGATAAAGATCCAATCAATGACCCTGAATATAAAACCTAGTAAAAGTAACTAAATCTATAGAGATACAGATCCAATCAATGACCCTGGATATAAAAACTAGTTTAAGTAACTAAATCTATAGAGATAAAGATCCAATCAATGACCCTGAATATAAAACCTAGTAAAAAGTAACTAAAGCTATAGAGATAAAGATCCGTGAGAAAATCAGATGCTGTCCTTGGACCAAAGTATCATTATGAGAATAAAGAGAAACATGAAGCTAAAAATATCACCGACATGAGACATTCTAATGTCTTTGTTGAATCAGATTAAAATAGCATTTGTCTTTCTGGGTTACAGGTTCAAATCTTTGACCAGATTGTCTTTGAAAGCATCAAGTCCCCCGGACACTTTTTCCATGCAAGCGGGGCTTTTCACATCGATCATTTTACATACGGGTAAGTCGCTTAATCTGAAATGTATACCATTTTATGAAAGAGAAAAACGATCTTAAGGAAAGAGACTGAGGAGAAAACTACTATTTTGAAAGTTATGATAAATTAATTGATACAGAAAGGAGAAATAGGCAGAGATGAACGATGTTATCTAATCTCTTTGTAGAGACGGAAACTTGGGGAAATGATGAAGAAGAAAATTGTAAACTATAGCATCTTCAATTTCAAAATTATATCATCGCCGTTTATGATGTATTCTCTAGTATCTGTTGGAGTCTGCAAAATTATCCGTAATGGTATTCTTGTATTTCACTCAAAACGGCTCTTGCTAGTTTTGTCCAGTCCAAATCAGTGTCAGTGAAAGAAGTTAAGATTTAATGGCTTGAGTATGCAACTATTATTTTTCAAGAAAAATTATTGTCATTCTGTAATATTTTTTACAGCACCGTCTTTCAAATCTGCTGCTACACTTCTAATGTTTATGATATTATCGCAAATGTTGGTGTTAAAAGCACATATTTATTCAAAAGATCAAATAGCAAAATTACCACATCTAGACAATGAATAGTAATCAAATGAGTATGTTGCAATTCTTCTCATCCTTGGCCTCTACTCATCGTTATCATAATAAACAAATATTATGATAATGATCAGTAGAGGCCAAGGATGAAAATAAGGGCAACATGCTCATTTTAATTCTTTCCTCATCACAATCCTCAGATCAGAACTCAATCTTGGGGTTGAAAGATCGGGCTTTACTTTGATTCGATTTTGCAAGCAAAATCCTGAACTTGACCTTTTTATGAAGGTGAGTTTAAATTTCTGATTTTGGCCCTCTGCAAACATTATTGGATGCTTGCGACAAATCAGATATCTCCGATCATTTCTTGCATTTCAAAGCTATTGCAGAATAATTGAATATATTTTCTTCTTAACCACGTGACCCATAAAGTGGGATCTTACACCGAGTTCATTGGAGTTAAAGGGCAAATGCGATGTTAAATTACATTGCCATAGTGGACATGACGCCATTACAGATTATATTATTGTTATGACAGATGCAGATCTATCTATATAAGCTCAGTATTAAGAGAATCTCATGAAAACTTTCTAAACGCCCTTTGTTAAACGGTACATCAAATTAAAGAATTATAATAAATAGCAAAGAGTAGTAGTTAACAACAAAGTTGTAATCTATTGGTTTGTTTGAATGTCTTTAAAGCAAATTTGCGCTTTATTATGATAATATAACATATATTATTTTCGTATCAATTATATAACAAGATATGATCTCTAATAGAGGAAGATATTTTTTTAAATCAAATTTAACGTATTGGACGTCATGATGGTAGTTATTTAAGAGTGCTATCGTCTAACGGTAACAGCATCATAATTATTCCAAGGCTCTTAAATTTTTGAAGTAGGCTATGATCAAAATATGAATTTCCTCTCATTGCTTGTTGCTTAATAAATGTTTGATTTTTCTTATGTGTTTATTGTTTGCAAAAGTTTTAGCTATTTTCAAGAGATTTGATAAATATTCTTGATTTTATTGAATGCATTACGTTTTTACCTTGCTACTGGCAAATGCCATTAAAGATCTCTTTCATCAAACTGTTTAAAATGGAATCGAGTCAGAAGATTTGACCAAGTAGAGTTTAAAATGTGGCTTTACTGTTTTTATCACTGCACGATTATTATCATCGTTTAGCACCTGGACTTGTCCATTCTCATTAAATGCATTACTTCAATTTGTTTCTTTATACATCAACTTCAAACTGTTTTATGATAAATTTTGATTTAATTCATATGATCATCTCCACTGCAGAACGGGTAACGAAGAAATGTCAGATTTCATACATTTTGAAAGAAAAGAAAGAGTAAATAATTGTGCTCATCAAACCAAGACATTTTGCAAATTCTTTCTTAAAAGAATGATACCAAAGCTTCACTATTTTCCGTTCCCTTGTATTTTTACAGAGTAAGCTATAATTTATTGGGAATGTATCCTTTTTTAAAACATTTTCTTCTGAAAAACATATTCCCCCTGAACATTTGTTTTACCATTAACCATTGAAGTAAAAGTTAGTAACATGTACGTAATCTTTGATTTTATTAAGTTTCCTTCCATCCAATACAGATTATTGCTTAGCTTTGCATTATGATGACAGCTTCATGATCATTTCATATAATGGAGTAATCGAAAATAAAAATTCCACTTGAATTACTACAGTGAGCAGACAATTGTAAAGATGCACAACTCATTCCTGCGCTTTGCTCTATTGAGTTTTGTTTTATAAGTGTAGGATGTCATTATGGGCGCATTAATATGTGCACTCAATCTTATTATATATTTTGGTTTAAACAGCTGATAATAAAAACAAACAAACAAATTAATGTAATTAAATCAACAAAAAAAAAACAAAAAACAAAAAAAGATCAAAACAAAACGAATCAAATACTTAACGCGCGATTTCTCATGAGCACAACTATTTGCTTACTTGCTGTGATTTGGAATTCATTCAAATACAAAATGAGCTTTGGAAATGAGTGAAATTTGGTTACATCTGTTTTTGGAACTAAAGAAATAATTAATTTTTTTTTTTACAAAGATCGAGCTCCTGAAGGAAAGGAAGAGAACTCTTCATAATGTTATATGCCATCAAAACAGGACACTGATTATATGTTACTCTGCTTTACTTGACTTCTACAACTATTTCATGTTTGATAACGATCTAAATTGTCTCCTCAAAGTCTTTGCTCGACTACCATCGATATTTGAAGATATGGAATGCGAGATCATATTCTAATAATACGTTTGACATAACTTCATTCGCAGAGAATCAATTAATAGCCATGTAATAAATATAGAATCACGATGTATCCATACATAACAACTGAATAGCATATTTTATTTATATCTGCTTCATCTCATAATACCAGGAGAAAATTTAAAACAAGTAGCAATTCAACTTGTGCTTGTAATTCATGGACGCCAAGTATGATATTGATTGGTCACATTATTATTCGATTTATCAGAATAACACCGGCTAATTCGGCCCAGGTACAATTTCTTCTTCTCAAACGCTCTCACCTTTTCCACAATGTGTATATTTCAGAACGACATATCCGACTCCACAAAGTTCCTCAAGGTACTCCTCATTGTTGCAAATTAAGAATTAGGCTGATTTGAAAAGTACTCATTATGCTGATTTGAAAAGTACTCACATATTCAGCGAATGAATTGTCACAAAAATAACGCATCACTTATTTCAAACTACTTTCAAATCTATTCTATAATGATCATCTTTGATAAAGAGATAAACATGGTAATTCTGAATCAAACAACATATAACAGGATAATATTTCTTGACAGAGTCCACTTCAAATAGCTGTATCAAACTGTAGCAATTGGCATTTTTTCAGCGAAATGGGTGTAACGGCCAAATGCGACGAAAAACAAAACAAAACAACATCATACGTCACGACGAGTTAAACACCCAAGGCCTTTTTTACCTACGATGACTGGAATTCTAATTCTTTTCTTTTGTTTTAGACCGTCAATCTCTCGATCTCTTTCAAATCAAGCATTTTTGGTAATTTTCGGATGACACCCGGATGTTAAGCTTTAAGTGTAGAAATCCTCACGCTAAGATGGCAATCAAGGCCAAGAATAGCACTCCCCGATTTCTTTTCAAAGTTTGGATCGGTCAATACAAAAACAGTGCTTTACCTGTTGTCCATAAAATACAGGAGACATCCATTTTTTCTTTATTCAAGTTTTGTGTTTTTTTAGGAGTCAATGTAGCGTCTGATTTTCCCAAACCCCATATTTAATGTTTTTAATATAGAATCTAGCATGTCATAAAAAACAACTAAATCCATTATGAAATAATGGACTCAGAATGAAGTGAGCTTTCTGTCAATGAAAAATATCTTTTTTTCACTTGTCATATTTCAGATATTAAGGTTGGCAAAGTGTTGCGTTATTTTTTGTGGCTTAGAATATTATTTAAAATAAAGATATTAATGATACTATTGTAACCTGTCGAATGCTATGTTTGGTGTTCTCGGATAGTGAGTTCGTATGCATATTATTTTTTCTGTTGTGGATATGAATGCAACGATGTGTTATTCGCGTCGTTGTGTTTTGCTTCGCGTCGTTGTGTATGACACTTTCCTTTCTATGTTCATAGCAATTGTTCAAATCTCATCTACTCACTTTTTAAAAACTTATGTTGATGATTGTGAAGAGAGCGGTCATAGTAAATTAAACTTATTTACAATTGCATTCGTATCTTTATGCTCTCATATCACTATGATATTCACTACATGCATCCTTGCTTACATTCTTCTTTTGTGAACAAACCCAATGCACTACATCACATAATTTCAATGTAAGTGTTTGTCGTTGTTGCTACTATTGATCGCATTCATGATTAATTATTGAACTTGTTCACGTGCCTCCTGCCACTGAAAGAATAACAATTACTACAACATTGCTACACATGTTAAGCATAATGAGATTAACAGTTACAATAACAGCAACAACGATAACTTGTGTAAGTGATACTACCACTGTAGCAATATGTAACACCTTGGGTCATCATAATATCACTTTTTATGCTTCTCACAAATCAATTGTGGGCGCATTAATATTTACGCTCAATCTTATTATATATTTCGGTTTAAACAGCTGATAATAAAAACAAACATACAAACATATTAATTTGATTAAAGCAACAACCAAGCAATCAAAAGATCAAAACAAAACGAATCAAAAGCAACATTCAGATAATTTTTTGTGTCTTTCAACTCTATATCTATTATTTCACTACCATTCTTAAGTATACATTGAATTGTATATATGTATTGTATGATGATACCCCCTATTATGTGCACAATATTATATTTCATATCATTCAAACACGTTTCACTGCCTGCATCTCTACACCAAATGTTAGAGTCGCTCTAGTGCAAAGATGTGGTACGCCATGAATGTGAGTGAAACACTACTTTGTTGTCATATCCCACAATTCTGTACATGACGCATTTTCCGGAAATTTCTAAATTCTCCTTCAAGCTTCGGCCTTTGGTGGTTTGATTTGCTGGAATACCCCTTTTATTTAATTAACAAATTACTGCTCTGTCATTTAATTTTCCGTGACCTCAAGGATAAAGACGAGGCATAAAATATTATTAAGGATGATTCTAACCATCTTATGACACTTTTGTATTCTTGTAATGTAAAAATGTTGTCATCATGCTGTCAATATTGATACTGTTGGTTTATATTAGTTAATACATTACATTTTAAAGAAGGTTAATCCATTTCAAGAAACTTGGAACATGTATCACAAAAATATTCTTTATCCATTGAATTTTTGGGCTTCGTGGTTGATTGGGGCGAAACATGGCTCTTCCTATTTGGGCAACGTGTATCGGTGACATCACAGAGGTTACGTATTCCATTACTTCCTGCATAATTAAATTTGTTTCGTTTCTTTTCTTCGTATGTATTTTATTTATGTTTCTCTTAGCTGTTAATTATATCAGGGTTATTTCATACATGAATTACATTTACATAATCAAGCATATTGTTTGTAACATTTCTTATATTCATAGCTCAATCTTCAAGCGTATTGGCAATTCTAACGTGATATGACAAAACACCTCTTTCAGTTTTGGCACGACATGTTTTTATTCGCTACATGGATGCAACTAAATGCGACCCATCTTTATACATTAATTTCAAACTACATCTCTCAAACAATTTGAATTGAGGGGAAAATATGTTTTTGATAAACGCCTTCCTCATCGCCGTGATTCCACAAAATACCTTAAGGTGTTTGGCTATCGAGACCGTCTAGCAGACTCTCGATGCTGATACAACAAAACGCCTTCAAAGGCATTTCCGTAGCCAAGTAGCTGTTGACACTGGCGCTGAACGACAGAACACCTTTTTTCCGCATACCAAGGCGTTTGCAGTGGTCTTTCCAAACTGAGATAAGCAGCGATGATACAAAACACCTTCAAACCTTCAAATCAATGCATTTGCATTACACCATTAACGATGTAGACATGTTATCGCTGATACCACAGAGAATCTTTAAAAAGTATGAACGCGTTTCAAGTTGAAGCGTGAGGACATGGATTCAAGTGGTGAAAGAACCAATAGTTTTTTGTGTTGGGGGTAGGGGGTAGGTATTTTGTAATAGAGTCTATACATGTATTGAAGCTGAGATAAGCAGTGTCACTGGAGACGATGAGCGCATTAGGGAACTGTTATGCAAGTACATTTACCCAGTGGTCAGTCTTCGTTTTCCAACTCATCGGGTGCAATTTCATACCTGTTGACTGTAACAATTGAAAACATGTAGTATTTTATAGGATGACCCCAAGAGAGAAAGACAATATTCTTACAAAGGAAGAAACGAAAAAAAATCTAGTGAAGCAAGAAAGAATTGTTCTTTCTTGCTTCACTAGATTTTTTTCGTTTCTTCCTCAGTAAGAATATTGCCTTTCTCTCTTGGGGTCATCCTATAATATACTACATGTTTTCAATTGTCACCGATTCCTTGGGAAGACATTGAGGGAATTGTCTTTGGTGTACCATTTATAACAATAATGTAATACTATTTATAATATATTACTTTATATTAATATATAAATATTATATATATACACAGTTCTATTGTATCTGATCCATTTTTGAGTGTGTGGTGAGTAAAAGATTAAGATTTTTATATCATAATATGAATGTAACCATAAGCTCCTACTTAGTATGGATATGAATAATCAATATATATTTTTTCCTTTCATACAAAATGTTGTAAAGATTGAGATATTTTCATCAATGTAGTCTGTTGAAATTTTGTCCCTGACCCGAATAAAAATAACTATGTCATATTACCTATGGGTTGCCTTACCATTCTCAAATGAATTGCAGTACAAGCTACAATTCCATTGATGCCAGTTGGCTAGTTTGTGCTTTGATAATTTTTTTAAAATTTTTTTACTATTTTTTTCATTTTCTGTTATACCTCACAAATAAGTAGAAACCTCAATAAACCTGCCATCTCTTATTATTAGCACTGACTGATACTTACCAGACATTTCCTGTTATAACGATCACATTAATACAAACCTTACATAAAGCGTATGATTAAATTCTTTATGACGTTGCAAAGTTTTGTTTACCTACTAAGAAAATCATCTTTACTTTGTTGGTCAAAAGAATTACGAGCGATGAAGTTAACAAGAAGAACCTGCTGTGGTTGACTTTCTTACTGCGGAGGAATGTGCACCGATAGATATATCATATCCACAGACAGCTGAAACAGTTCTATGGATACTCATGTGCTGTTTTCTATACTTGAGTCAAAGGAAAGATATTTGATTCTGATGAAGAAGCGAAGGCTGAGGCGATACGCTGGTGATGAAGCAGGTCACGTGACTTTTTTTTCTAACGAATGCAACCCCTAGTGCATCATTGGAGACTTTGTGTACATCGTAGTGGAAATATGAATACATATTTTGTGTGATATTTTTCAATAATACTTATTTATCCTTGTATCTTTTGTAGTTTTGAAGATATGAGAAAAGTGACAAAACTTTTCAACCCACCTAGTATAATCAAGTTCCACTGTATTGTCTCCAAGATTTAGTTCTTTGATTAAAACCAGGTGTTGAGTTAGATTAATTATTAGGAGAAAGTACTCTCAAGAATCTCTTCCAGAAAAGGAATGACCAAAGCATCAGTGCAGAGATTCATTTTATTTTAAGCATGTCTGAAGATTGAAAGGCTGTGAGTTCAATTCTCAATAATGCTTGGTCAGATGTGAGTCCTCGATATAAGTCTTTTTGCTATTTTTACATCACTGTACTTTGGAACAAAAAACTCTGTTATTCCTAACATGTTTGAAAAGGTAATGGTGTGAAATGGCCAGTACTTTATGTCCAATTATTAAGAGCTGATTGGCTATAAAACCCAGTCAACCATGATAGGTTTTCTCAGGGTTTAAATATCATGTCACAATGGGGTATAGCTAGAGTTTGTAATTGTAATAAGAAGAAAATGTCATGATGCATAATTAAAAAAACATTTTATTCTCATAAAAAAATTAAAATAACGTGTACAGGTATTACAAAGAATACAAATTAGTTAAGCAAAATGAAGTACAGGTTATTAATTGAATAATGAAATTGTCTAATTTCTTTGTAAGGTATGAAACAGATAAGGGCTGTGAACATTTGATTAAATAAATAATATATATATATCTAATATATGTGTTCATATTATTGTTCATGTTAAATGCAATAAATATTTAATAAATATAAACTTTTGAATAATGGAACTGTGGAATACTTGAGAGCATTGGAACCTAGTAGTCGAGTAAATGATCCAGTCCAGGAAAAATTTGTTATTTTAGAATAGATTTTCTATCAAAGCCATCCAATGATAAAAACGAAATGCTCGTAAAAAGAATTTCATTACTTTGCAAGTTAACAAAATATTTTCTCTTTTGTCATTTTTTCTTCATCTAGCTATACATTGTCAAAGAATGTCATCCTAAGATGATGAATTGGCCACAACCTAAAATGATAATAATGATAATAATATTAAAAATGAAGAAAAAAAAATGTAATAAGACACTATGCCATATGAATAAAAATGTTATAACAACGAAAAACAAACGGAATACTCATAAATGATTGCACGAAGGAACAACATATTACAATATACGGAATCGTTTGAACACAGTAATTTTCCAGGTCATGCCAACATCAAAAAATATAAATATCTACATTACAATGAAATTTCTAAGCAACTGTAATTCCAATTTGAAAAACAACTTTCAACGAGTACAAAGGTGGAGTGTTGATGGCGGACCAAAAAAATGTCAGCCTTCATTAAACAGATAACAAAACATTGATAAGGCAACACAATGTGTCAGTAGCAGCCAAGAAAAATGAACCAGCAATGAGTCATTAATGAAATGATTCAAAAGAAAAAATTAAAAACTCAATATCTATCCCCTAATCCTTTATAATATGGAATATAAAAATAAACTCAAATTACCACAATTGAGGGAGTATGCTTAGAAGAATCAAATTAAATTTCAAGGAGGGAAATGTCTAAAATTGATAAGTGATCAAAATTGTCGTGTTGCAAACTCTGCAGGGACAGAAATCAAACTCCTATGTGCGGCCGAACACTGTTTCAAGCATAAGGCATAAGCTAAAGCAGAAATATTCCATTCAAGGATAAAATTAAAACTTTTTAATCATCATTTTAGGATTGGTCAAATTGTACTAAGTAAATATCCTACTGATTGGCAACTTAGTGAGTCCTGGCACTATTTCTAAGATCAATACCAGTTTGCATTGGTCTCAACTTTACTCAATTCAACGACGTCAGAGTACGGTACAAAAAGAATGAAGAAATATTGGAAATAACAAAGCAAACTTAATTTGAAATTACTATGTACTTATAAATGAGTAACCCATGCATTTTCATAGAAACAGCTCGAGGTATGAAATGAGAAAGGTGTTGAAAAGAAAATACAGATGCTTAGTAACATTGAGTAAAGCAGAAAAAGCTATTATGAGATTGGATCATGTTTTAAAAAAAATCATATTATGGAACTGGATAATAAATATTTAGTTCTTGAGTTTTGGATAAACACATAAAAATATTGGTTTATGTAAGTTTAAAAAAAAGATAAGATAAATAACAAAATAACAAAGCCTGAAATCTACGCCAACGACAATCACAAATTTTACATAAGTTTGAAAAAATACTGAGCAAAAGAAAACGCAAACCATATCTTCAAACGATAATACAACAATGGCTAATATTCTCAGAAATGTCACCCGATACTTTCTACTATGTTACTGTCTCTCTCTCTCACAAACACACACACACACGCAAGCAATCTCAAGCATTGAGCAAAGAAATATGATTGTGTAGAGCAAGCTAACCTAAGAATAATTTCAATTGACACAAATTCCTGATAAAAGATTGAAAACGTGGTAAGCCAACAGACAGTTAATACTAATATCAAAAAGGGATAGCAAATGTGGAGGATGTTAATGATATAGTGTACAGTGAAGATAGATAAGGTGAACCACACATGGACTAGTTAACATGAAAGAGATTAATAAGAAGAGAAGGAAAAGAATGGCATTAGCACATGGATAGAAAGCAAAGATTAAGAATCTGAAAGGGAAGGGGGAGAGGGAAGGGAGAAGAGGGCACAGTTGTAAGGTTAAAAAAAAAAATTACTTGAATGTGTGGCATAATATTTTAAAAATTTAATCCGTATATAAGAAAACAAAACAAAACTAATATTATTAAAAATGTGAAATTGTATGAATTGTAAGATCTTGATAGTCGACAGCAAGTAAATACTGCAGGACCGCGGTAGAAGTATTGGTACCGGTAGTGTTATTCATGTTATTATTACTCATTATGCTGGTGGTGAGTATGATGTCTAAGACAGCCAGTCGCAAAATTGTGCTTCACATTCCTTTTTCTCCCAGATTTGATTTTCCATCCAGCCATTCATTTCTTCTTCTTCCTATTTGCGACCTGCTGCCGCTTGCTTCATAGACTGCAGAAAAGGTGGGGGGAAAAAAAGATCATGAGATTCATAAAGGACAGGTGAATGGTAATCCTTAACAATATTTAATCACAAAATCAATGAAAATGAAAAGGTTTATATGTAGTGTGCATATCTCCTCCCTCTCAAAAGATTGAGAGACGTGTCAAGCCATATTCACCCTATTCAACTCAAGCTGTAAAAGATAATACCCCCCTGAAAATTACATTTGCGATTAACAGGCTGCAAGTCTTGTTCAAATCATTGCACCAGGAAGCCTTGACTATGGAAACTGTTTTTTAATTATTTAATTTACTATCAATTAACTCCAAAATGTGATTCAAAAACCAAAAATCCAAAACAACTTCCTGACCTTGGAAATGCTGATTCCTGTCAGGTTTTCAACCACACTGGGAAGTTTCTCCATGATGCCCATCACCTCGTTGGTCAGTTTCATGGCTCCAACTTCTCCCTTGCCACTGGAAACCATGGTCACTTTCTTGGTGTTGGTTAATGGAGCTGAAATCTCTGCAGCAACCTGGAAGGGAAAAAGAAAATTGAAAATAAAGTCTCATGATTTATTATCTTAATCCTTGATCTGCTAGTTCCATATATATATAAATGCATGCATAAAATGGCTAAATGATATAAACTAATAGGCCTTTGGACAAGATCTCCACCAGCACACAATGAATTGTAAGGCTGATAATAATGAAAACATTGGCATTGGCCTAAACCACACTTCCAGCCATACAATTCAAAGGTACCGATCTAAACTGTGCCCCAAAGTGATGATTTCTGTAACTCTTTTGAGTCGCCTAAAATGTTTTGCCAAACCATTTATATCTGTTCGAGATATTATCATCCTAGTTCAAATGGTCCTTTTCAGAATATGAATCAGTTACGCAAAACATAAAATTTATAATCGTTGTAAATGGGTTGGGCAAGAAGATAGACTTCTATATAAAAAAATTGTTTTGTACTTTGAAAGAGTTATCAATGATGACAGAAAGGACAGAAAGAAAAGGCTAAAAATGCTTGCATAGCTGCCATTTTTTCAATATCCAAAGTAGGAACAGCTTCACCACGCGTCGACGTTAGATCCTAATCATTAAATATTCTAAAGTAATTTATAAAAAGAACTTACCTGTTGATATATAAACTAAATTTAACAAAGTAATGAGTAAGCTTTTTTAGACTGAAAACTATAAAAAAGACCCAAGACTTTCCGCCCTCCCAGTTCCTCTTTCAACAATATTATTTACTAATGAAGCCTTCCAATAGATTCTTCTAGATTAGGTCTAGTTTATAAAAGTGAATAAAATCCTCCCACTAAAAGTCCAATAAAATATTCACACTCTGCACTCTCTAGAGCTAGGACTAACCCTGCTAAGACACAACAATTGGGTAAGAAATATTGGCCGAACTATTTGTCACTTCAGGTAGATCTAGATCTAGATATTCTAGCAATCAATTAGATTCTAGATCTAGATTCTAACATCTAGATGATTATTGACTAAGTGTCTAAGACTGAATCCACATAAATGAAATCCAAACATTTTAGATCTAAGATTTCAATTATAGATCTAAATATTCCACGTGGAGTCAATGAAAGATAAAACTGTAAACACTTCTATAAGTCGCGAAGTTGGGCAATCAAAATCCAAATTGAAATATAAAAATAGAAGTCACGTAGATCTAGATTTCTAGAATCTAGTTGTCGGGATAAAAAAATCCAATTAGATTTAGAAATATCTAAACTGTGATCACTTCTTTACGCCTTAAGTCAAGTACACGTAGAATCTAGTTATAGCAAATAAAATCCAAGCAGATTTAGATGTATAGGAAGATTGCTCATTGAGCCACGAATGGTAATGTTGTGGACAAACACTTCATTTAAGTTTTGTATTGATGTCATGAAGTTGGACTAGAGGTTATTTCCGGTGATACCATTGGACCGGCAAAAGAGTCGAAAACTGTCAAAAGTTACCGAAAAATTACCCTACGCAGCCGCAAATTCCAGAAAGTAAACAAAATACGACATCGGTCTTACTGAAGCTCAATATGACTTTTCATATCGTACTAGACTCGCGTATCCAGTTTTGCTGAATCGGACAAAGTACGATTTAATAGGAATGAACGGCAGCTATGCGCTTGGGCCAATGTAAATCCTTTGAGGACTTAACTCTTTTTATCCGGGCTACGAGTATACTCGTAATGACTACTGGTCCGGGCTACGAGTATTCTCGTAACAGATTATACAAAACATCCGGACACCTACAATTACTTAATGATTAAAAATACGAAACTAAAGCTGTGTATAGCTCTGTCCGAATAGCTTGTTTACAGTTTCCAAGCATTCATTGAGTTTCTTGCTCGTTTTTTCACTCGACGTGACGCATATAACAGCTTTACAAAGCTTTTGCTGAGATCAATATGGAGATTAAAATTTTACATGTATAATTATTTTTAAATGTAATATTCAAAAATTTTGTTCCATTTTCATCATTATGTCCAAATTTCATTGAGATATGATCATAAATAAAAAAAGTTATTAGCATTGAAAAAAGTATCAGTGTTAATTAAGCTGTTTCCCTGTGGGAGCCCTAAGACAGGCACATTGTTTATTGGGGCAGTTCTAGGATAAAAAGAGTTAAAAGAGTTATTATTGCAATCTATCCATTGTACCTTGGGTAACATTTCCAGCACCATGTCAATCATAGCAGCATCCTGATAATCCTTCCAGGCGTCTGCCTTCTTGGCCATCTGTTCTGCCTCTGCCTTGGCTCGGGCTTCAATGGCATAGGCCTCTGCTTCTCCCTTCATCTGGAGAAAATATGCAACCAAGAACAAATTCAATTATATTTAATGTAAAAATGCAATTAAATAAGTTGTAAATCCAGTAGTTTCTAAACAAAATTTGGAATAACAAAAAATGCCTAATGTCATGTGAGCTTAAAATTCTAGATGTGTAACGTGCAATAAGTGACCGTCATTGGCTGCATTACAAAGTTTTGTTTTGTTTTGTTTTTGTTTGTTTTGTTTATGGGGGAGTTGGTTGTTTTCTTTTGTTTTGCTTAGTAACATAAAAAAAGAATTCTGAGCTTCTCACTTTCTTAAGTAATCTGTAATGAATGTCTGTTTCGAGCAGTTTCTAACGTTATCGAAGACAATGGCTTCAGAGCAACCGCTTTACTACAACAATAGTTTTGCGGCAAAATAGGTGGCCTGCACAGCTTAAGCCGAAAGACAGTGTGTGAAGAGGTGTTTCGAGTAATGTAGTGATGATTTGTGTTGTAAGCTATGCGACTACCTTAAATTCAACATTTGCCTTTGGATTAAGCGGGATGGGGCAGGTAAAAGTTTGGATTAACCGGTCATTTCATTTTTTCAGAACATTTGGAATAACTGGGAATTTAGAATAATCGAATTTGGAATAACTAGGTTGGACTGTAGTATTAGTTGTAGTAGCAGCAGCAGTAATTCTTCATTCCATGATATAGTATTTATAATAAATATAAAGTATATAATACGGAGTAGTAGAGAATGATAGACAGAGAATAAGAGAAGTATTTTTGATAATGTCCACCCCAACCCACTCACCCTAATCGATTCTGCTTCAGCCTCTGCTTCCATGACAATTCTCATTCTGTAATGGAAGAGAATATGGTTGAAAAAAAGGAAAATTCGAGAACAGCAACCTTTCATTGGAAAAAAATATATGATAACTGCAAATATAAAGATGTGGTCTTAATCTTTCATGGCCTAACCGAATCATTTATTGGAAACAAAGAAGTCTTTCTATTTTCAGCCTTACAAAGAGATGCAATACAGTTTATGCTTTCAAAATGAATGAGAGATTAGAATCATGCACACCGTGGCAAAAAATCAGCCCAGAACGGACATTTACAATCATATGTCAAACTAACAAGTTAAGGGGATTTCTTTGATGAAAGATTTACAAATCTCACTTGAGTTATCATTCTAAAACAATCAGAGTCGGAATCTCACATTTCTTCTCTTTACACTGATATATATCTTACTATTATGGAGCTAAAGCCAAAAAACTGTGTCCTTATAGAATCAAAAACGAAGAAAAAAAAAGAGCCAATTTTGGCATGTAAGTTCAGACCTACCAAAGGCTTGGATCCACAAGTGTTTGCTTCCAAAATTATGTGTGTGTTTTTTTTCACAATTTGAATAAAAACAAAATTATAAAAGAAAAAACGAAGTACTTCCTCCACTTCCTGTCAGTAAAAAGTGAAAGTAGACATGCTTGAATTTGAAAGATCTAGATCTAGAATCTAAACAGTTGAACTGTCGACAGAAGTGTTGATTTTTTAAATATAAATTAGATCTAGATTCTATGTGGTATGTTGATTTTTTTATATAATTTAGATCTATGTGGTATATATCTAGAATCTAGAACTAGAAAGCAGGTGATGAATTTAGTGTCTTTTTTATAAAGTTTTAATGAATACTCAATTACAAAGTCATTTTGCATTAGGTTGCAGATGAGTTAGTTGATTTTTTTACTTCAACAATTCTAAGTCATTCTTACTCCACGCTGTGCTAGCAGTATTTGAAACGGACTAATTTAAAAGGAGTTATGAATATTTTTCACCCATTACTGTCATTTTCTGTGATATCAAACATATTTTGGCTTAAATCTAAACTGCTAAATATATAAATGGAATAACTAAAGATATGGGCTAATCTGCAGCATTTTTTCCAACATTTTGACAATGTATCTTATACTGATGAATTTGCAAGCTGACAGATAATAGAGGGAATGGTATTGGTGAACTTAGCGCGAGACCACATTACAACAGGAAAAAAAATTCTCCTTGATGATAGCAAAGAGGTCACGCAATCTCTATTGTAATAGCCAACTAAGGCCATATATCAGCCACTAGTTGACTGTGGTCAAGGCAATCATCTCTACCTCTGCAATATCGGATTGCATTGGCGATGCTTGATTTAAATATTGTCCCGCTCACCTCATTATATTTCTTATTTTCATTTAATTTGGCATCCTAGCATTCATCATTGGATTTCGTACAACTCAATTTCAATCTATCACTAAAGGCAGCGAACAAAATCCTATCGTGACCATCAATGACTGTTGTCAGTAGTTGTCAAAGCGAGTTAGCTTTTCAATCAAGTTGAATGGTTTTGCAATGCTGTAGTAGATGTGTAAGATTGAAAGAAACAGACAAACAGTGAAAACTCATCCAATCATCCAAAATTGTGGGTGAGATCACGTCAATAGCCTTAAATTAAGTCTAACCAAATCCTGCAAGCCATACCTGTTTGCCTCAGCAATCTTCTCCAGTCGGAATTTCTCAGCCTCGGCTGGCTTCTTAACTTGAGCATCCAACTCCCTTTCCCTCCTGACAATTTCCTGTTCCTGGACCTGAATCTGCTGGGCCCTCTCAATGACAGTGATCTCCATGTTCTCTTCCCTGATTCTCTGTTTTGTCTTAGCAGCCTAAAAACATTGCATACATAGAATATCAGTTCATATGAATTGAGATTGGGGGGGGGGGAGAGAGAGAGAGAGTCAATAGCTATGTGTGTGTGATTGATTTATCATATTCATTGCTACTAATCTGTAGATAGCAAGACCTTCAGCTACCATTTAAGTATCAGAGAAGGGCATAATTAAGAGCTGCCCTTCACTCTTTCTTGATGCTCTGCCCCTTGAGGATATCCTTCCAAGTAGTCTGGTCTCTCTAATCCTAACACCTCCGTTTCCTGCATGCCACAATTTGTTCGGATTACAGAACTTTCCGGATTAGGGTATTGCTGACCAAATATCAACAGGCACTTGTACATTGCATAATCATTTGAGGGAGGGCCTCAGAACGTATAGTTATGTAAATCGTGTGCATCAATTAAAAAGAGCATTGTGATCATGCTTATCAATGATCAAACAGACAATATGATTGGTCAAATGAACACCTACGCCATCGCCTCGAATGAATGGGGATGGAGTCATATCCAGTGGTGGACTACAACTTTTACCCACCATTTATATCAATGCGTCCAGCTGATCAAGGGTAAATGGATTGATTCATTCACAATTTGACACCATACATGCACCTGCATCCTAGACAAAGGACAGACGAAGGCTTGTCTGGTACCTCGTCTCTTTATCACATAGATGAGAGAAAGGTTCATCTAGTACTCCATCTTGATTCTTCATAGAGCCTTGGTGCAAAAAAAGTGAACAATCGTGAACACATGCCACAGAGTCCCTGTTGCAAAAAATGCGAAAAGCAGTATGTTTGTGTTTAGAAATGACCAGACGACCAGACAAATGAAAACCAGTTAAGTCCGGTCAGTTGCTTTTGATGTGGAGAAAATGTTCGGATTAGAGAACCAAAAGTACCGATTCTTCCCCCAAAACGTATGTTTGTTCGGATCCGGAATTTGAATTTCTGGATTAGCATACTAAGAAATAATAAGAACAAAATCTGTTCCCAGAAGATCGGATTACAGATGAATTCAGATTACAGAATTCCGGATTAGAGAGCCCAGACTGTATTGAGTAAATATGAAGATGAATTTAGAGACTATAATCTCTGCACCAAGTTCAGACAAATTTTACAAATCAATTACCTCCCCTTACCCCTTAGCAGGCTATTCACACCAATAATTCTCGATTCCTTATGGAGCATACAGCAGAGCAGCCAATAATCAACACTTTCCTGCTAGCCTACTGTGCTGACAAGATCCTTCCCAACCTATACTTGATATTCTTTTCACACCTGAATACATTAAGGAAAGTATGTGAAAAGAGATTTTCCAAGGTTTGCAAGTACAGGGAAAAGGAAACTCGTAACCTTTCGATTGCAAGCCGACAACACTACCATGCTGCCACTTTGGTCATAAACTGTCCTTCTCAGGAAAATTGACCATATGAGAGAACCTATTTTATCAATCATAGGGTAATGAATAAATTTTCATCTTTTAAAGTAATGTAATGTAACATCAATTCAACAGTAATGAGAACTGGTCATTAATTGTAGTGAAACAGTCCAATAAGAGAAATTAGACTTACCTGCAAGTTGTAGGCCAAATCAGCTTGAGCTTTGGTTGTCTGAACCTCCATGTCATAGGCAGCCTTTTTCAGTTCATAATTTCTCTGAGACTTGGCGATTTCAATATCATTGGCATATCGTGACTGCATGCGTTTTTCTTCAGCTGCTGCTTCCTATATTAGCATTAGAGATTAACATGGCAAAGTTATTTTTCTCTTTTCTTGTCTCAATAGCAAGAAGAAAGAAAAATACTGGTAAAGATTTACTAGCTCTACATCCAGTTAGTCTTTAATGTAACATTACACAACAACTATTTAATTAATTAAAAAAATATGATTATTTAATTAAGTCTATAATAATTTGTCCTGCTTTCTTAAGATCTATTTTCATTCTTTAAGATTATGATTCACAAAATAAATTCCAATTCTATAATTCTATCAGAAGAAAGTTTACTTCCTATCATGATCTCAGCAGTGTATACTGTATTATGCTTTCCTTTTCTCATTATTGAATTTATATCACATGATTTCACTTAAACAGAAGAAAATTATCTATCTATCTGTTATTCAAGGAATGAAAATTATTTAAATTATATAACATTTAAAAAAGGCACCATGACACTCCTCTGAATCTGGCTGCGGTAAAAGGATATTAGATGCAACATGCGGATATACACATGAGAAAATAAATTGGTTTACAGGAGTGAAATGGGAAGGTAAAACCAAACACAAAAAAAAGCAATAACACACATGCATTTAATGATATGTCATTCTTTTTAATATTAATATTAGATTTATCAAGACCGGTTAAAAGAACAAGATTATTGAAGTAACAAAGTAATGTTTAATTAAATTAATGATAGCAAATTTTAGAAATAAAACAACTTTAAAAAAGAGTACAAAGAAAGTACCTCCTGTCCTCTACTCCAAAAGTAGCAAAGAAAATGGTACTAATAAGCTTAGGTAATCATATGATTATATAATAACCCTAATAAACAAAGAAAAGATACTTATGAAGGAAAGAAAACTTAAATCTAGTAATTTGAAAAGGAATGGATATCCAGACACCAAATCACCTTGGCCAAGTAGGGAAGTATTTTTCAACCCAACCGACCACTATTACCTCCTGCATCATACGTAAATTTATGTTTCTTAAGGTTATTAACTATGTCATATGTCTTTAAACCTAAATAAAAAAATCTTTGGCCTCAAACCCTATCTATAAGCTTAAAAATCAAGAAGACTTATGACAAGATAAGATACAGTTTAAAGAAATCAAATTCAATAATAAGACAACAGTGATTATATTGGTGTTGGTTAATAGAAGTGGGTACAGAATTTGACTTACTTTTCAGAAGAAAAGAAGGGGGAAAGGGGGAGGGGGAGGAGAAGAAGAAAATGAAGGTAGGGGATAAAAAAGAAAAAGGAGAAGAACCAGAAGAAAAAGTGAGGTCATTTAAAAAAAACATGGAAGAAGATGAGATGTTAATGAGACAATATCAACAAAGGAGATGGTGATATCAATAACAACATGATAATGATGGCCATTAATAATAAAGATGTTAGTATTGTTTGCAGGGAGGGTGGTGATCCTTTTTGAAATTCACAAGGTGATAACACATTATATAGAAACTAGCGACTACAGGAGAAAGCAGATTTCACTTCACTACCCATGATGTTCTATGACAATAATTATAATGCAACGATAAGTGCAAAGTCTTTGCCAGTACTAGCAGCATTAGAACGGGAAGCCAGTGCATACATATTGAATAAACCAACAAGACAAGTTTCATAACAACAGCAACAATATCAACAACAGGAAAGTGGATAAAAAAGCGTATCAATTGAAAAAGTAAGGCAAAGTAAATCCAAACTAACTGTGGTCATTAACCCTTTTGTTTCCGTTCAATGTAAACTCCTGCATCTTTCTTTTTCACCTATCAAAAAACTACAACCCAACAAACTAATAATATATTCTTGCACCATCTATGTTCGTATTTAGTAGCTGAAATAAACAAAATATTGCCAACCTGCAGTTCTCTAGCTGATGAAACCGCATCACCAAATTATTAAATCCTAGATGAAACAAATTTCCATTTTGCTTATACCACATTTCTCCCTTCATCTTCTCAAGTTTCTTTCACAATGAAATTCTGAAAACCCTTTGGGTAGATCAAAAAGGACTTATTGTTAACTACCCAACCAGAATCTATCTTGCTACTATTCTCATTAACATGTAATGAATAATTGCATAAATCTATTTCTCCCTGAATTCAAAACATTCTTCCTTTTGCCCAACCAGCAAGAGAAGAGGAGAAAAGATATGAAAGCTGCCAAAACAAACAAAACAAAGGGCCAACTAGTGAGATGGTTACAGGTACCTTGATACCCGCGTCTTTACGAGCTTCGGCCTCTCCAATTCGTCCATCACGCTTCACTTGGGCAGTACGGGCCATGCCCAAAGATTTGAGATAATACTTGCAATTTTTTTATTTTTTTTATCATTTGGACGACAAGGTGGTGGGCAGAGTGGGAAAAGTGGTAGTGTGAGAAAGAGATGAAGTTTTCAGAGACAAAAACAAAAAAGAAAAGGAACAAGAACAACCAAAGAAAAATAAATGAGATGTATGTTCCATTTTCAAAAAATTAAATAGTTTAAAAAGAAAATAAGTTTTTAGAGGTATAAAAAATAACATCCCATGTAAGTCACATAGTAACAGGATATTATAATAAATAGTCAAAAATAGTAACCCAGAAATGATTCATAAAATGTTTTTAAAAGAGGAGAAAAGAGGGGCATGGGACGGAGGGATGGGGAGATGAGAAAAAGAAAGAAAAGAATAACTCTGCTTAGCCTGGTTGTATGGTTTTCAAAGTCATAAATTTCACAACAAAAGAAAAAGAAATTTAATACAATTCTGATCAGAAAATATGTAGAATATTATGCATTTCAGTCATCTTCAATGAGGTCTTCATTCCACACCTAAAGACGCAGCATTTATATAAACAAAAAACTGAGAAAAAGGAATTTAGGAAAACATGAAATATCGTATCGAGCCTCAGCTGTGGAAAAGAAATGAGAGAAGATCCTTGGAGGAGATTAAAAAAAGAAGAGAATTATTTAAGCAAAACAGAGCAGAGGCTTTCACCTAACCTGACAAATTATTAAATGATGCGAATTGCATTATACATATCTATTTTTGTGTCCTCTGTGAGTGATGTTGATATTCATTGTAAAAAGAATGAAATTGAGACCATATGATAAAGCAAAGCTCAGGTTTGATATTCAATCAGGCAAAAAGAGAGAGACAGAATATGTTTTAAAAAAAGGAAAAATAAGGAAAAAGGAAAATAAAATTAAAAGCAACCCCATATGAGAAAAAGATCTTTGGGAATAAACAGAGTTGAGGGATACCACTTTGTTTTCACAATTAGTGAAACTTTTGACTAGGAGAAGCGATGTTGACTTCATTATTTGTTTTAACAGTGCAACCAGTTAGTTTACCAAAGAGAGAGCTTGATATTGAAGAAAAAACTCGTAAAACTGATACCAAGACAAAGATAAGTCAATAAAAAAAATATCTTTAAAGTTATAATTTGTACCTTACCAGTAAAGAAACCGAAATAATAACAATAATAAAAAAAACAAAAAAAACATGCTGTTTTGTAAAGGCTGGAGACTATAGTTGGAGACTAGAAGTAAAAACTGTGTCGCACATCTACAGGCTTGGAATCTTCAGTTAGGAAATCAATTTATAACAGGAACTAAAATAACAGCGACAACAATAATAATAATTATAATACTGATGATAATAACAGTAATAATAATCTGATACTATTACTAAAAAATGCTGCATATATGTTGACACTTTCAAGAATTATTACAGCACCAAGAGTCACCAAATTTGGCACAAAAGCATACATTTATTGTACATTGCACAGATGGGTTTGAAATTATGTTTGTCATGTTAAGAATGAAATTCATGCACACCTAAATTTTGGCCTCAACGGCTTTGAGCTTAATAACACATTAGATTTGCAAAGAGTATGGTAAGGCTTTAAACATACATCATTGGGATCTTTTGATCGGAGAGCTAACTTTCATCAAACTATCATGATCCACTATTAATGAAATTAAACTAAGTTAGCGACACAGCCAGATAACAACCATCTTAAGGCACATAAGGAAATGTGTTCAGTTCTTTGACAAAAAACCCATGATTTACAGTCCTAGTACTAGAGCGGTCTATCAGGGAACACTTGTAAAGCATATAGAGCACGATTAATGTGAAAATGGTTGCTGTATAAGAGTCCTAATCTTTTTATATCTATTTATTTATCTAATCTCACTATATCAAATTCGGTATTATTTTTCTTAAAACGGAAAGTAACCCAAAACAATAATAAAAAGAAACTACCTAGGTAATCTACAACAATTTAGTAAATGGGTCTTCACAATACAAAGTAAAATTTTACAACACACAAAATTTGCAAGTGCCAATCGTTGTTGCTAGACAAAATACTGAGACAACATTGATTTCAAATGGGGAATTTTTGCATTTTGATCGACTCTTCTTTCTATTGTAAGATAATATTACTCCTAAAAATTGATTTTTTTTTAAACTAATTTTTTCTTTAAATGAAGAAAACAAGAAAAAGGGAGAGGTTGAGACTTTCCAAAGGCAAAAAAGGATTGATTGGTAGAATGTGAGCTTGAAAATGTTATCAAACGATTCCCATTAAAGATACAATAAAAGAGACTGTCTACATCAACAGAGACATTTTTAAACACCATCACCAAAGATTATGTCAAAACCAGAATTATAATTTAATATTTATCTCACATTAAGGAAAGACCCATTCATTTTTTGAAAGGAAAAGAGTGAAATAAACTGCATATCCAATTTGTGCTAAACGTCATCGCACAATGCTCAAATGGCATTGAATGTAAATTCTGTAGACTTCTGAATTTAAGCCTTATCACTGAGAAAATCTTCTATTCACTTTAAGCAAAACTCCCCACTGTTGTCATCTAATTTCTAAATAGCAATGCAGCTATCAATGACAAAAAAGTAATGATTCACTCAGATCATGTTCTCACTTAGGAATTGGGTGGAGGAGAGTTGCTATTACTGTAAATATATAAATATATAAATAATAGTACATACAGCGCCCTTTACCTCGGTCTCAAGGCCCTTCATAATGTAAGAATAGCTTTGGAATGCTTGTGACTCATAAAACATCAAAGAGCACTAGAAACAACTAACTAATATAGCCTGAATCGGTCTAAATAACAAACTCAAGCCTGTAGAATGGCACACAAGAATAAAAGAAAATCAAACTCATATACAATTACAAAATAAACAAAAAAGAGACAAAAGCGGGTTAGGGATGAATAAAAATAATTCTTTAAAAACTCAGTGCTATAAAATGATATGTTATGGCAGTAGCAGCAACAAGCCCAGAGGAGTGAACATATCAGCCAGATGGTGTGTCCATTGTTGCCAGTGAGACGAGCTACATCACCTGAATACCGGAGTCACGAGTTGCCTCTGCCTCACCAATGCGGGCATCCCTCTTAACCTCCTCAGTTCGCTTCTTTCCTAAAGCCAAAAGATATCCCTGCAAAAACATATATAACATATAGGCCTCCGTCGGTCAGATCTGACCATGGATGCAGCACGTTGTGCTGCACCTGGGCAGTGTATTTTCAGGAAGTGTGGTTGCCCAGGCACATTTCCTTTCTCTCAGATCTTGACTTTTCCTGCTTACTCAGAGGAGAGACAAAGTCAATACGTCTAAGTAGGAGAAGTGTATAGGGGTGTTTCTCAAAATTATACCATGGTAGGAATTGAAATTTGCCAGAGTGGCGACCGGAATGGCCTGCTCTTATCAATTTTCAACCACCGAGGGTTCTTTTACATGCGCAAAGGCACATGGGACCACTAAATGTATCGTCCATCTCCGATAGGACAAGGCACTTATATCCTGCCTACCACAGGATAATGGAACAGAAGAAATTCGAAAAATCAGATTTTAACATAAAAGCCTGCACTGAGCAGGATTCGAACTCGAGGCGAGTGTGAACCCGCGACCATTTTTGGCTTCGTTTAGTGCCGTAACCTACTGAGCTATCCGATCCCCCGAAAAAAAACATGTTACTAAGGCAACACACCAAAGAATGTTAGACTTTAAATCTTTATACCAACATTGTTATTTTTGAGGGTTTTTCTCTTTTATTCTCCAATCATTTTCTCAGGATCACCCCAATAATTCGAAGGTGAGGATAAAATATCCAAAACAGGTCTAACTTATATTTATAACATAATTTGACTTAAAGACATTATAAATGACATGATCCAGGGACGATACTGAGATTTTCAGGATGATTAGAATGTAATTTTCATGTAAACTTGTTTAAACAATATGTACAATTCTAAACAAAAGTTCACTTAAGTTCAGGAGAAATAAAAATACATTTTGATCTTAACCAATGGTAAGATGAGATTGGTGAGCTTATTTTTAAAAACTATCCATTTTTCAATCAAAGCTGAATGAGTCAACTTAACAAATTGCAAATTCAGCAAAACAAAAAGCGTAAAATATATTAATTAAGCATTCATATTATGAAGAGCTCCATTTTGAATACACAAATCTCCAGACTGAGGCAGATCTGTAAAACATGTATCTATCATTTACAAAGAAACAATTATTGTTTAAGCTGTGGAGATGCCAGGTGGCCAATGAAATATTACATACAAATGAGTTTGATCCACATACACCATCAATCATTTTCAGTTTATCATTGAATTGAATTGAAGCAAATGCAGTCCAAATTTTATCTTTCCAGTCAATCTGACAATACTGAAAATGGATTACTGAGATTACTTTAATAAAAGCTTCCTTTATTTACTTTTCTTTGAAAACAAATTGGTATTTGCATTAATTCCAGCGCAGAATCTTATGTAATGAAGTACATGTTGCAATTGGCATTTTCAAGACATTTGTTCTTCTGCATACCATTGTAGTATGACCAATCTTCAAAAGATTTGTAATGAATAATTTCCAACAATAAGCTTGACAAAAAGAAATTATAGTGTACCCAACACATCAAATAATACATAAATTTCTTCATGCAATCAATGACATGTCACAAGTCTTAGTATAAATGATGATAAAATTGTTCATTCTAAATTTTAAACTTTCAAGTCTTAAATTACTTCTACTTTAATAAACTTTCATTACTCCCTGCATGAAATATAAACTATGCTTCTACATGAAATATGAACTATGATTTCTGACTATCACCTTATTTTTATAAATGTAAATATTAAGCCATTGGATATGGCTTATGAAAATGACAATCGATTACATAACATATAAATAATATAATGAAACGAAACAAAAAATCAAAACAAGTATAGACTCACCTCTTCATCACGAATATCCTTGAGGGTATAACTAACAACGTAGATTCCCATGTTCACCAAGTCAGAGGAGGCTACTTCGAATACGGCTTTGGAGAACTTCTTACGATCCTTATAAATTTCCTGTAAGGAATTGCAAGATTGCAAAAATGTGAAATTCTCATCAAATGTTCCAATGATCATCAACACCCACAAAACAGATACACAAGAACTTTCAAACTTCTTATATCTAACATGATTAAATCCTCACTATTCTTATTTTCTTTTCTATTCAATATGTTTTCTTCTAAAGACAAACACATCATCATCATATATCTCATAATTGTAGCAATAACAAATTTCAAATGTAATTAATGATCACCAAAATTGTAACATCTCTATGCACTCAGCTATATATCACCGGACAAACGTTAAAGAACATACTGCAGTACAGATGTTAACTAAAGAGAGGGTTTCAGAAAAATGTTCAAAGTAATTCACCTCTACGGTCATGTTACCCATGATGGCCCTCTGATGTCCTTCCAGCGTTTCCTGAGCCACCTTGCGGATGTCACGTTCAGACTTGCCGAGAAACAATTCACAAGCTGACTGCAACAGTTTTTCATTGCCACCTTGTACCTTAACCTGGATGACAGAAAAACATTAATTAATATCTATATTATTACTTATATTAGTTTAGGATGTATGGCTGCAAAAATCAATGGTAAACTTATGCCCACAATAAAGCCAGATAACATGATGAATTACTGACCCTCCATAAATTAAAATAATATATATCTAAATCATGTACAAAACAATGTACAGTAGTTTTCGTGAGAGTGCCATCCGGCTGAATGCCCGTTTCGCGTAAGTGCCCACTTTTCCACCGAAACAGAATTTTTTATATCCATTTCACCACTTTAAGTGCCAGCCCGCTAAAAAGCTCTTTAGCCTAAGTGCCTGTTATTTCTGGATCATGTCACTTCAAAACAATAGCAAATGTCAACCAATGCTTGATACTTTATCAGCGATCACTAAGGCTAGCAAACGTGTGTTATCTGTTAATTGCAATGTTAATCCCACCCCTTTGTTACTA
>JASKDV010203253.1:0-20025 GCA_032466395.1 Aegires albopunctatus
TGGGATTATTTGTTAAGAACAGATCTAATATGTTTTGTCCTCTTGTAGCAAAATCTATTACCTGAGTAAATCCTAGGGAATCAATTGTGTCTGTAAATATTGAGAGGATTGCAAGAAATGTCGTAAGATGAATGTTCTCGGGTTAAAGATTTAAGGTTTCTAAGTTCAAATCCTGTAGTTCAGATTCATATTTTAATTTGAATTTTCTGATATGAGAGTTACATAATCTTCAGCTTTTATAATTCAACCCTAATTCTGTGGGTCCCATAAAAAAAAAAACAGCATCCCTCACTTCTTATCCACGCTAACTCATTTTGGTAAAGGAGATCCCAGAAAAAGTTTTGAAACCTGAATTGAAGTGATAATGTCCAATGAGTTAATGTATAATCAACTGTTAGGGCTTCCTTGTATATTTGTCCGATAGGGCTCAGCTGACCTTACAGAAATGATTGTACTCTGCAAAAGTAATTCATTGGTCAAGTAGTTAATTGATCAATTCCACATTGGTAACAGCAATTAAGCAGATTCAGGATTCATTAGCAAAGAAGAAATAAAAAAAAAAATTAAAAAATTATAGTATCTTCTGTTGTCAGGGTTAGAATATTTTCATTTTAACATTCCAAGCAAAAGGGTACAAAGCTTAAGCATTTCTTTTCACTTAATCATCTTTCTCTTGTTATTTCAGACTACTTCAGGAGAAGATGTACGGGACTTTTCTAAAGTGTTCAAAAACAAATTCAAATCAAAGCGGCATTTCAAAAAGCATCCTAGGCGTGGTTACCTTCCTGTAGAATCACATCTAGAAGGTGACAGCTTAGAAAGGTAAGTTTGTGTTGAATATTGCTATAGGTTCTATTTTGGCATATTCTGCAACTCATTTATAACGACAGTTTTTCTTTGTTGTTTATGTAACCTCATTTGCCAGGTATTCTCTTTTCATTTGACTATCCAACAGTGAGGATATGGAAACCTTTTTGTCAAAAATAAATAATAAATTTAAAAGATCATAATGAAAAAATGAAATCCTTTGGCAATCTCAAAATTTAAAGTGTTATGTTCATTGGAATGAAATATTTATAAAACTCAATGAAATACATACACGTCTAGATATATATACTCATTAGATAATGATTGAATAAATTATAGCATTATTATGTCATGAGTGTAATTATATACACGCTTATTTTCTATTTGAGAAGGATTTCCTATCACTTGTAAAACATTCCAGGCTGAAATCTGGCTAATAACAGTGTTCTATTCCCTGTTTGTATTGACTGTGCTTTCTTGATACCATATTAAAAAAATAATGCAAATAAATCACAGGATATGAAATAAAAAATAAAAAGAGGAATGCATTGCACAATTGAGACGAGACTACTGTGAAAAATATAAAATAATTTTATGGTAAAATAAAGGCTCTTGCTAACTGAACATAGTCCACAAATATTATAATGACATCTTGAAATCTGCAGAGAAAGTTGCTGCTTGAAAGGTCAGGGGGTTAAAATGCCTCCTCTGACTCAAAAATATTTGCTTCCAGATAATTCATGATTATTTTTTTTATATCAATCACTTATATCTTCCTGGTTTCATTTATTAATGTGATTCATTTTTTTTCTTTCTTTTTAGCCCTAATCCTTCTCCCCAGCACAGTATCTCACAAGATATGCATTCTCGTCTTGAGATGCTAACTAGCAGGTATTTATGCAAGTGCCTTTATCATTTTATGTGTAGGATAAGCACAGAGACACTGATCCTTAGATAATAATAATGATAATAATAATAATAATGATGAACATTTGTTTAGAAAACTTAGCGCCTTATCCCACTCGATGAGGAAGCTCAAGGCCCTTCACAACTATATAACAATGCATTCTAAAGAAATTTGTAGTTAAATCATTACACATGTTAGGAATAAGATTAAAACATGAAGCAAGAATAGATTTAAAAATTTTAAAATATAATCATATGGTAGGATACTAAAAATAACGCGATTACAATGCCAATTACAATAATTAGTTAAAAATTAAATTGGAAAATATAAAATTTTATGCACAAATAATTGCCTAAATAGGGTTTTATATCAATTAAATGATATAATCCTAATTTTAAGCTGTCCTATATTCTTCTTCCACCACCATTACCATCTGGAAAGACCCAAACAAAAAAAGAAGAATAAAAAATCAAATTAGAAAATGCTCAAAAACAAAAACAAACAAAAAACAAGACAAAACAAAACAAAAATCTTTGTCCATTTAAATTTATATTGACTATAATTGGACCTTGGGAGTGGGCAATTACTAATTTGATTTGCTCTGCTTGATATTGTTCAATTTACTAATGTAGATTCTGCTCTTTACTGAATAGTAATAGTTGATTTTCATTTCGTCAAATGTTTTCATAATAATGATAATAATTTTAATAGTAATGACTATCATTTATACAGCACATATATAAAAATATGAAATAAAATTTATGGATAAAAGAAAATATAAATACATTAGTTGTAGTCAGTCCTAACAATATTAACTATAACATGTAATTATTATCGGATTTGAATTTACTTTCAATGACTGGCAAATCTATTTATAAGTTTTTCAAAAAGTATCTATATTTTGTTCAATTGAGATATGCTTTTTTGAAAGATGGTGTTTTGGTTTGCTTTCAAATGGATTTATACTCTTTCTCTTATTTCTCTTGGTAAGTGCCATTTCAAACAACAGGGCCAACATATGGGAATGAATGCTTGTCATGTATTTTGTAAATAGGAAGATATTTTTATATCAAACATACCTTTGGATTTTCAGGATTGCCGAAGTTGAAGAAAGACAAGGAGGTCCATTAGACATGTGAGTTATTATCCATTAGAGATGATAGTCTTGTGTTGATTTCTTCAATATTGTTTGTGAACTCCTTCAATCTTATAGTGTTTCAGTGCTCTCATGAATGTGCGAAGCATGGTTTTGGTTGTTCTATTGTCCATTGAATGTTTTTATCTATATGTTGAATGTTCTTTTGACTTTCAAATTATGAAGCATCATAAATATTATAAATAATATTATTTTGAAATATTAGAATCATCTAGTAAAACTGCTAAACAACACTGTTGTAACATACTTGTAACGAACATGTTTCTTGTATTATAAACAGTATTCGTTGACACTGACACAAATCAATTAATTCTTTTTACAACTAGGAGAAATTCAAGAGGCCTTGTTAATTTAGCACATATATCTGGTTAGGTATAATGATGAATTAGCAATGCTTTCTGAATTTCTTTTATTCTTCTTCTAATATTTTTACACCCAAGTGTTTCTAAAAATGAATTTGAGTATTCTTATATTCTCTACACCTCATTCACTACCTGAAAACCTCAATTAACTCAAACGAAAACCTCAATTAACTGCACAGAAATGAAAATTAATGTTAATAATGTCTATGGTTGTTGATATTTCCAAATGCATATCTGCCTCTCTTTCTGAGTTTATGATATGCATGTTTAATTATACTCTTATCTACTCTTATCGTATGTCATTGCTAATCACAATATTTGAGGAAATTACACTGGGATGTAGCTATATATATATGCACCATACATGTATAACCTATTTTTCTCTACACAATTGGATTAATTTTACGGTTATTGACTGCTAAAACTGACATACAAATACTTGAGCTGTGTCTAAATGTCACATGTGTTGACATGAAAACCTGCTTTTATAAAACTGATTTGTTGGTTTAGTATAGAGAATTTCATTGGTATTATTTTCCACTTTCAAGTTCATTTTTATAATGGGGCATCAGGGGGACTTGTCGTTACAACATTTCAAACATGCGAATTCTCAGCCTATAACTCTTCTCCTTTCTTAAGTAATTTACCTTATTGCACTGTCTTTTGTTCAAAATTATTAAATTTTATCCTTCTTTCTCACTTGTTCTGACAAAGATCTGTGCTGCTAATCGATCAGTTTGAGTGCTTTTTGAGTTTAAAAAGCATGAAGAACATAATACTATATCTTTTTTTTTTAATGTCCACATCCACCAATAATGCTTAAGTTGACACATGCGACTTCTAGGCACAGTCCTGTCTGAAAGAGGTGTCGGTGATATGACAGGCCATTTATAGTTATTATAGTTATGAGCAGACCAGTTCTGTTGATTTTCAATACAGAGACACCACCAAGGAGCAAGTCCCACCAACCCCCCAGCCTACCCCAAGTAAATCCAGTAATGGTCGTAAGCCCATATCAAGGTACTAATTATAAAAATGGTTCTTGCAATTTTGTTAACTTCAAATAGGGATAAACTACTTTTTTTTATTTCTTTTTTTTCCTAAAATTTAAAAGCAAGAGACATAACGCTTATTTTAATAAGAGTTTGATAAAAGGAATGCTTACCACTAAATTAAAAACTCAAAACTATGCTAATTTATTTTTTTAATTTAAATTTGATTTGAGTTTTTTGTTAATCCCTTTTGCATGTTTATTATGGTATTCAGATATATTTATTAAATAAAAGAAGGTTGTTGCTATTGCTAGAGAAATATATCCCTATATATATATACAGTTGAACCCGGTTATACTGAAATCCTGGTTAAACTGAAACTTCTTCAAGAAACGGAATTTATTCTATATAAATAGACCGGTTAATCTGAATGTAAACCGGCTTATACTGAAATATTTTTCGGCTCGCTGAGGACAGAAATCGCAAAAATTCTTGGTCTAAAGTCAAAACGAACACCAGCCCCAAAGAAAATAATACAAAATAAAAAAGACTGAAAGAAAATGAAATTTAAAAAATCATTGTAACGCAGTGAATATCTGCCCCAAGTCCTCATACAATATGGCTGATGCAGTGTTTCCTTTCCATTGACGTGAATAATACCCGAAACACCATTATAGCATACTAAAATACCTCTACACAGCAATGTTGTGTCATTATTGGTTAAACTGAAATATCGGCTATACTGAAATTTTTAGACATTTTTTTTAGTTTCAGAATAAGCGCGTTCGACTGTATTAATAGCATTATATGTTATAGGCTACTCATTATATTATTGTAATTCCATTCTTATGTACGGTACCTGAATGATTGATATTAGACATTGAGATGGATTGAGTGGTAATGTTTACATGACAGATAGGGAATGCTTGACAGCCATGTTGGATCATCATAAAAACTGTTTATTTCCTGTTCACAACAAGGGACAGCACTCTAACAAAACATGTGTATATATATTTCCATCAATATTGTCACTCTATTACAGACATTGATAATTATTATCTTTTTTCCTTATCCTATTATTAATAACTCATCATATTTTGTAATCGTTAACACATCTAACAATAATCCCAACTTGAACTTAGCTCAACTAATTTAATATGGATATTTATTGGAGAATATTCTTTCAAATTATTCATTGTGATTTATTATATCTTGACTTTTATTCAATCCTAATCAATCTATTTACCCCAAATATTCTTATACAGTTCCCTATTTCTATTTCATATCTATGCTTAGATCTAATAAATTTCTTCTGAAGCTAGATCCATATCCATAACCACTGTCATTAGCATATCTATCTACTCATTAAGTTGATCATTGCAATCATTGATATTTAATTTAGTAGCCTACTTATGATATTTCAAGTAATTTAAATTTTAGATCATTCCTCTATTCTCATTGTAATAATGAAAGATGTGTTTAATACTATAATACTAGGCATTTCCATAGGAAATAGATATGTAAACAGAAAGGTTTAAATCTTGATCATTCTGACTTCTACATTACAGTCTCTTAAAGTAAGTAATCAAGATAATGTCAAGAAATATCTTTTATAGAAATTTGATAATCTTATTACTGATACTGCAAAAGCGGAAATAAAATAAAACGGCCAACTCATTGTTCATTTGCTGATCAAATCTTTCTTCAATTCATTTGTGACCCCAAAAAATATTTTTTAAAGTGTGAATATAATTATATAAATAGAATAAGCATTTCAGAACTTAGTTTGTGGCTTTCACTTGAACATCGCAGTGTTGCATGGTTGATGTTGCTGTTGGTATTGTTGTTTCAGCCTATCAGTATCAGATGAGCATGTTTTTATCCAGATCTTTTGTGCTGGCATCAGAACTTATAACTTATTCAGCACAGCTGAAGAGCATGCCCTTATTCAGAGATTTTGCGAATATATTATGGCCCATATTTACTCCAGTACATCAGAAGAGGAAGAGGAGGAGGGAGAGGAAGAAGAAGATGAGCATGTTTTTATTCAGAGATATTGTGCTGGTATGAGGGCCCAAAGGTAGACATCTCCCATTATTTCTGGTTTTGCTGTTTTTATTTGTAGCAAGAGTTGACTATCTTAGAGCTTTGATATTCTTGGTGTAAGTCAACATGGCGGACAGATTTTTGCATTTTTCATTCTTATGAATTTTAGCTGCCAAAGATCTAGTTCCTCACTGGTTCAATAAGCTGTTAGTCTTTGTATTGTAAGTTCCCCAGCGCAGTAAAATTCAAGTCTTATCTCCTAGCACAACTATTTATTTGACATTCAAAACTGTGGATACATTCTTGCTTTTTAATGATTGATAATTTCCTTGCGTTTTAGTAGTTTGGTTGTTCTTCGTCTTCAATATATGTGTTTACTGTAGAGTTTTTGTTTTGATTCAGCTTTGCTTCAAACAAATATGTAACTTCATCCTGACCAAGCACTAATGAATAAAAGATGTCCTTTTATTTTCAAAGTTTTGGTTTATTATTAATGATGATACAGAAATGTGAATCTAAACATAATTATATTTTGCTTTCCCTTTGGCAGCAACCAATGGTTGCAATAATCCCCAGCTTTTTATACTTCACATCAAGAAACATCTGTTTTGCTTTTTGACAGTAGATTAGAAATGCAAAGTGTTTCCATGCTGATTACCACTTTAAAAAGAAACCAAGCCTATTAATGTTTTTCCCTTAGTAGTAAAATTAGTTGCTTATTAGCATAGAGGCTTAGTCTTAGTCTTACTTTTTATGAATATTCTGCTTTGCCCTTTAGTAGAAGCTTTCATAAAGGAAATTTGTTTCCCATTTCAGACTTTCTTACTAATGATTCATTTTTCTACAGGTCAACTCTCTTGTTGCACTTTTCTTCAAATGAGAGTTCTAATTCATATTTACCTAATAATGAGACACTTTCATAGAATTTTCCTTCATTTTTGGTAGAACTACACCTAGATCTAGTTCGTTTCAGTTCATTCACCAAAAATAAGTTATAAAGATCACAGGAAAATAAGAAAGTGAAAATAAAATCTGTAATTTCATAACAATAAAATCAATGTAAAGGACGAAATAGGAACTATTGTTCCTTTTATATGCCCTGTGTTTGTGTACAAATAACATAATTACAATGAAGCCCACATTATATTAAAACATTATATGAACCATAGAGTATGATTAAATGGAACATGATTGAGAATTGCAATCTATAGCAGACTATTGACTAAATATAGCAGTATCTAACTATTCATCATGTAGGTAGACACATCATCTTATTAAGCTCACTATCAAATTCACTTCTGCTTTTTTATTTTTCTCCTTGTTAATGAAAGAGGATGAAATTGTTATAGAAGTTGAATATCATTTTAAGGGTCTTTGCAGAAGAGCAATTTCCTGCAAAATTATTGAGTCCTCTAATATACGGGGAAAAAATGACATTTCACATTTCACTGTTATTTCCACTTATCTTTAATTTCAATTTTATACACGTATCATAGTTGGAATAAATCACTCTGCTGAATTATATTTTTTTTTCTATTTTAATTTGCCTTGAACAGAGAGAATAAAAAAAAAGTATATCAATGGAAAAATCCAAACAAACATTATTCATATAAACATGATAAATAATATTCAGGTTTGTTATATCGTTATAACTCTTACTCCTCCTTCGATTGCGGGATTGCATAGTTTTGACCTAAAGATAATCGTTTTTGAAATACAAATTTTAAACACATTTTTCACCATTAATTTATAAGGTACAGCATTGTTCAAATTTTTATGATACATTTATTTGTATATTATCTTATAGAGAAGATGAACACCATTTGATAGCCCAGTACTGCTGCAGTTTGAATGGGGAACCGTCTTCACATGCTGTGAGTAGGCCTTGTCATAATGCTTAGAGATTTTAATACTGTAAATAATTTATAGTAGAACAAATAATAATCAAGTCTTTGACTGGTAAAGAAAATAGAAATGTTTCTACTAAAGATTTACAGATTTATTAAGTACCGTCATCATCTTCATCTTAATCATCATCGCCTTTCTCAACCTGGATGAGGGTATAGGCAACGGACAAAAACTTTCCATCCCTCTCTATCTTGAGCCAGGTTCTTGATGGCATTCCACGTTTTTCCACTTCTCAGTACATCACTCTCTCGGAGTCCTCTCCAGGACCCTCATGGCCTACCCCTTGATCTCTTGCCCTGAAAATTTCAATCCAGTACCTTCTTAGTAATTATGTTGCCTTGCTTTATAAGAGTGCGTCTTATCCATTGCCACCTTCTCCTTCCAATTTGATTTTTAACAGCACTCTGTTTCGTTCGTCTCCAAACTTCCTCGTTAGTGATCTTGTCCATCCATCTTATCTAGAGTAATCTCGGTAGGCATTTGTTGATGAAGACTTGCTTCGTTTTTAAGCAGGTCTGGGACGCATTCCATGTTTCACATCCATACAACAAGACTGCTTTTACATTTGAGTTGAAAATCCAAAGTTTCGTTCTTAAAGAGATATCCTTGGTTTTCCAAACTCTGCTCAACAATGTTATGGAGTACCGTACATACAGAATATTTGAAGACCTCTTGCATACTGTGAAGAAATGAACATTTATTTGGTACAGGCAGATCTATAGCTCTAATAGGCTTGCCAAAACAATCAGGACACATTGCAGGGAGGAAACAAAGGGGTAGACATCTCCCATTGTATGGACCTGATGGACCATACATGTATCAGGAAGACAAGGGACAGAGGGATGGTGAAAGCTGGTGCTTAGATCATTGATGTCGGACTTTCTAAGAGATAGGGGAATTGAAATAAAGTCATACATTTTCATAAATACTGGATTGTAAATATGTTTCTCCTTTGCTCCACAGCTGAAGAGTCCCATGCAGATTATGATGGCAGTCGATGCTGATCAGCGCCAAGAACTGGAAACTATGATCAGAGACTTAGAAGATGAGAATAAGTAAATTTACATTTCAATCCCATTTCAATTTAAATTGTCTTAAAAAGTCTCTTTGTCAAATTTGAAGTATTTATCAATTATACAAATTTTGATATTTATAAATGCAAAGAATACATCTATATTTAGGTGTAACTGTAGTTTGAACTGAATAAGAATAAAGAAGCTGATAGATTAAATTCCATACTTCCATTTCAATTGGAGAATTACTTCATAGTCCTTGCTGATCAAAAAGTGATATGTGTGGGTCCAGTGGAAAACCCTGCTAAAGTCGCCAGGTTTATTTCTTGAGTAGGGGCTCTCAAAGTCAAAAATCTACAAAACCAAAGATTTTGAGGTTTTACCATATTCGATTTCTTAAATTTGTTCTGCTTGTTTTGAAACCATGTCATATGTTAAAATTTGACTAGAAGTATTTTATTTCAATTTTTTTTTGTGACACCAACTCTATACGAAATTCTGATATCCCCCATTCTGGATGTGAGTTTCTCAGTTTGAGGTCTGTGAACCTAGCGGTACTTAAAGAATCATATCTCAGGCTCTAATTATTATTAATGGATGAAATAAAGTGAAAAATATACGGAATTAATTGCACTTTCTTTACCAACCATCAGTTTTATTTTTGTGATTATAAAGTTTAGCTGGGTTTTTGCCTGGATCCACACATATGCCACTCAGTGCATAGAAAACAAATAGGAGAAGCTTAAACTAAGCGTGCTGGTAGATTTAATTTCCCAATGAAACTTATATATTAAATTTTGTCAAGTCACCACAAACATTTCTCCAATTGTTTTGACAGAACCCTTCAGGCCGAGTATGACCGTCTGCAAATGGCAGCCCAACAACGATCAGAAAGCATTCCTAGAGGAGTGTCAGGAGGAGACTCTGGCAGCCGAGATGAAGAGATGTTGGCAGAGGCAAAACTGTTACGACATCACAAAGGCCGACTTGAAGCAAGAATGCGGGTGCTTGAGGATCACAACCAACAACTTGAGGCACAACTTGCACGGTTAAGGCTGTTATTGGAGCAGGTTGAAATTATTCTCTTTATTGTTTCTTATGTTTGGTTTGTTGTGATGTGGTTGTGAAGATTCTCTGGAAATATCTTTTTAGGACATACTTGTAAATGTAATCAAAGAAGTCTTTTTACGGATTTATTTTATCCACTTTTTTTGTATTGCAATACCTGTGTAATTTGGGTAATATCTTTTTATCATCAACATTTCTATTTGAGTCAAATTCTCTCCTTTTTTTTTCTTTCTTTTTTTCTTCTTTTTTTAATATAATTTGATTTAAGATCTCTGTTGAAACATCTTTTACTTTTTACTTCATTCCATTCTAATTGGGTTTTTTAAAAATCAGCAGCTTTTTACAGACTGTCAAATTATCAGTCAAGCCACATTTGTAATTAATTTTTAACTCTGAATGTATAGCAACAGAAATATTTGTCAGAATGATTTTTTCAGACAAAACGTATTAATTAAAAAAGAATTTTGTTTTTTGCAAAGACTACATTATAGCTGTGATCATAATTATGAGGAATGACTTACAAGTGTTTTTGATGTTCCAACTTTGACTTAGATCGGCAAAACAATGAGGTTATCATAATGCTTTTTATTTCCTCAGCCTCAGGGTGATAGAAGTTTTATTTCAATTGACTCATCATCTAGAACAACTCCAATGACAACTCCCTCCTCTTCTCAAAGTTCTCTCCCTTTGGGTCCTGGCCGTTATCGACTGGCCCCTCAGATGGACGCAACACCCCCTCAAACCAATGGGCACAGTGTTATTAGTAAGTTTCATGTCTGTTACTTTTTATTGTATGGAAATTTGTTCAAGTTGAAACTGAGGAGAGGGTTCTCTTGTTTTTGACATCCATTCCCCAACAATTTAGTTTTTAGTTTATTTTGAGCATGTTACCGAAAACTAACATAAACAAGTGTATTTTTGATTAGTTCAAAGCCATGGAGCCTTAAAAACTCTCATCAATAATGGCTCAAAATATGAAAGAATTACATAACTGCCAACCATTAGGATGAAATCATACTAAGTAATGTGTGACAATTTCAAAATAGACCATTTAAAATCTGATTAATTTTATCTGGGGTGAAAAATGTTGCTTCAATCACTTCCTCCCAAATCTCTTTGATTGAAACAGCCATGACAATGATAAGGCAGCTGCAATTTTATTAATGACAATATTTGTATTAATTGCTACAGCTGTTTATTGTTCTTGAGAAATGAGTGTTGACATTAGACCAAGCATGAGAGTACGATTTTAGTCTTTAAAAAGTTGCCTACTACGGGATTGGGTATTGAACAAAAATTTGTTTCCTTTATATGATTAATGGTTTGGTGTATATCAAATTATTATTATCACCATCTTTGTGCAGTTTTCAGTGGCACATCATAATCAAAATGGTAAGCACTGCTAGGTCTCTTATGCTCTTTTTTTTTTCTTTTTTTTTTTTCATTTCAGGTTTAACAGATGACCCTGATTTAAGTAGCATTGTGAATGAGGTGAACAGTCCTCCTCAGTACAATGCAACTAAAAAAGGTAAATTGTGATCCCGATTAATGTACATGTAATGAAAAGAATATGATTATAAATGATAAGATAATACTAACATAACAATTTTTTTAAACAAGACATCTCTCATATCTTTATGGTTGCTATCAACAAATCAATAAGCTATAAGCCCCTCTTTAAATGTCAACTTATATGTCATTCCTCTTTAACAATTGTTAACAAGCAGACGACCCCAAAAGAGCTATTAGATCAGTAATAATCAATAGCTGATTTGATATATATTTAACGAATTACATGTTTGTTTGTCTTATTCTGTAATGGTAATGCCATATATTCTGTTTATCCTCCTAGGCGGTAATGTCAATGACCTTTTCCACATAGCAGGGGAAGTTGGCCAAGCCGTTGGTTCCCTTGTCACAGTGATGACTGATGACAATGCTGACCGCCATAATGACAGCACCAATGCAGAGAGCATCAAACACACCGAGAAAATATGAGACCAAGTCTTTATATAAGTGTAGATGTTGTGAATGTGGAAATAAAATGGAAATAGCCCAGATTAATCGATGTAATATTTATATTCTTATATACAACCCATATGCTATTGTTAAGGTCTATGCATAAAGTAAGCCTACACTGATAGATAATCAATTTTGTTAGGTAAGAGAAAGTTTGTCATCTCAAAAGGATATTACAAATGTAATTATGACTTTGATAGAAGTATTAAATAAATTATTGAAAGATTCAACACTCAGGATTAGAGCGAAATTCAATATAGATGTAGTAAAAGGTTTACAAGATTAAAGCTCTCTTTTCTTAGTATGTTTTTTTAAAGAAAGATCAGCAATGCTATTTTCCTTTGATAGTGAGTGACCAGTTCTTTAATAAAATTTTCTTTTATGGTTCATGAAATAAGAGACGAGTTGATGTTAGAAATATAAGACCTAGAGATTCATTTTAATAATTATAGTATGTATTAGATCTTCGTTATTGTATAGGACTGCTTATTAATAATCAGCCTTTGCCAGTAATATCAGTTTGCTCCTTTTAGGACCATAAATATTTTTGGCTTTTATTACAACAATTAATTACAGGAAACCAGTATGTTTGTTTAATGATCGTTAAAGATTAGAGATTATTAATAAGCAGATTTCTGTTTAGAGAGACTTTTGTAAATACTTAAAGTACATTTTTAAATCAAAGGAGTGATGTTGTTGTATAAACATAGATTTGCAAAGATTTCCAAATTATTCGGATGGTTAGTGCTCAATACACTCCTCTAAAAAAAAATGTCATTATTTATAATTTCGTCCATCTTTATTAATCAGCATATTGTCATTATTTTTACATTAACCACTGGTAAGGATATTTTATGAAAATCAAAATTATGGTCTTCCATTTATGAGCATTGTGATGTTCTGTGATTTTACCATGAAAGAGCTAAGTGATACAATGATTTAGTAGAATAATTTGTTACCATATTTCCCCTCATTCATTGCCTTTGACCATTTGTAAGATAATGTGATGAATGCTTTGTCTTACAAGGAATTCATGTAAAAAGTTTAGAGTTTCTCTTTATTGTATAATAAAATAACCTTTATCCAAACTGCTGCTATCTCTATCATGGTACTATCCTCAATTCTACAATTTGAAATTCTTTTTGTCTGTTTACAACAATCTCCCTGGTGATTTAATGGGTTGTTTTTTGTTCATTGTTCCATTTACTATTAATCACTCATTTTCATTTTTCCTATAATACCTGTACCCCCAAAGCAATACACTCGCCTCATAGAATTCCTTAAGTTGTACGTAATTCATTTCTCATACTATATTAAATACAATCTTAGTCTACTCTATAGCTTAGTTTTAATCTGTATCACAAGAGTTAATAAGTTTGCCTGTTTTATATACCAAAGAGCGTGAATGAGATTGAAGTTTTAAGGTGAGAAAAATTAATAAAAGTAACAAAATCTTTTCCTCAAACCAAATATTTTTATTATGGTTTGGCTATGTGCAAGTGATTTGTTTATCCAAGATGCATTTTCTTTTTACCTACCTGCCACCCCTCTTGCTTTTGTCAAACATTTAGCCTGGTATTGAGTTAAATGTACATTTCTATTTTCATTTGCATACATGATTAATTTGATTGGTGAATTGCCTATTGATTCCACTGGCAGCATGTGTGTTGCATTCATCGCAGGCACCAACTTTAGATAACAACTCATAACAAACCTTATTTTTAATTTTTTAAATATCCATTTTACATCTCTTTTCATACATTAGTCCTGCTGATGTAAAAAGCATGTCCAAGATTAATATATTTGTAAATTTTATATTTTTAATTCAGAGGACAATATTTTGTTCTTTTCCAACTTAATCCTGCTACATAGCCTCTGTGTGTTTTTGTCCTGGTTGTTACAACACACACACAATACAAGGGATAAATGTCAAGTGTACCAAAGAAAAATGTGTTATGGGAGACAGTTAATTTGAACATAATGTAAAATGTATGACGAGATTTGTGTAATTGCTTGCCTAGGCCATATGATATAATATAAAACCATTTTTATTATACATGAGCCCTCTTCTACATGTATGATGAAATTGATAAACTACTATTAAAAATGACTTTTACTCAAATGGTTGGACTCTTTCTCCTTTTTATATATTATGCATTTCGGAAGGATTAAGTAGGTTTTATGTGATAACTCGTTCTGAACCACATGTAGTGCAGTATATAGGTGCACATCATTTACAATTTACAAGTCCCACACTGTTCTCCTTGATTACATGAGCATAAGTAAGGCCGCAGATATACTAAGCCCGTCAAACTGTTCTCTTCAAAATAAAGACACTGGAAGGATACAAAACAATGAATAGGCTGCGCCCACTATTTGTTCCCTACATCATAATGTGTAAGCAAGCAACAGCAGGGCATGGACCTCATTCAACTCAATGCTGAGCACTAATCAGTCTTCAATCCATCTGTCCTCAAACAGGGGCTTGAAAGCTGGAGGCGCTATAACTTGTTTGTCCATCAAGTCTCTATTTAATTTGTAATTAAGGCCTGCTCGATTCTTATCCTTCAAACACCAGTTTTTGACAACACTCGGACAGGCTTAATATATCTGCAGCCTATGGCTGTGCTGCATCCTTCCACAGTTTTGATGTGTCGGAAAATATGTGTTGATTAAAAATTTGACGTGCAGTGAGTTACTGCAGGCGACAGAAGATCAAGCTCCATCAGGAGCTTTAAAAAGCACATTGTTTTTCCGCAAAAATCAAATTTTTGGTCAAATATTTGAAATCAGTGCGAGCAAGGCTGGAGATCACTTAGATTAATTAAATCTTTAAAAATGTTTTTTTTTTAAGTGAGCAAGTTGACCTCGGCCTATGTCAACAAGGGTCAAGGGTGTGTGCAAGGAGGCATAGTGATGAGGTAATAACTAGTGGCGTGAAGGCCGATCCTAGACTTTGTGATTTTGTTGTTGTTTGTTTTTTAATTTTTTAAGAATCACAATGTGTATACTAAAATAATTTTTAATTTGTAAGATAAGATTCTCAATATGAGATCCACAAAAGGCAGTAAAAGAACATAACAAATATATTGGATGAGGGAGATAATACAAAAGAAGGGACATTGCTCAATTAAAATAAACAACAACACACTCAAAGGATGTACATCTTTCATCATTTTATCACATTTTGGATAATTGCCATAACATATACATTATCAAATATCACATTATACGAGTTCTTTTTCAATTAAACTGACAAACTCAACTATGTTGAGTATTACTGTCAATACGCTCTCCATAATTGAAGTGTTAGATATTAAGTATTATGTTAGGTAACTCATTGTATATAGATCTAAGTATTTCATATTGTAGCCTCTGATTTAACGTATCAATTCTTTTGCTATTTCTAACATCTGGATTTAGTTTATTCCACAATCTCGCGGTGCTAGGGAAGAAAGAATTCCTATGGCAATTGTTTCTAGACACGGATATTAAATGTCTGACTATCTGAGTTCCTAGTTCTCCTATTACTTTTATTTAGTTCATTTATAGGGATATCTATTTGGTCATTTATTGCTTTGTAGAAAGACTACTTTATTTCTAGCTCTTTGTTCTTCTAGCTAAACAGTAAACAGTCCTTGATGTTACCAATTAAATGACCTTGACCCATTAAAAAAATATTTCAAGAAGTACCAACATAAAGAAAACTAAAATATAGATAACTCAACAGTCAATGGCAATGGAAATCAATTCCTAACTCAATAGATACTGCATACAATTATAAAGTCACAATGTAGACGTTTCTGAATTCACCACTAGTTTTCGACCTTAGTTTGTCATTTTGTATAAAGGAAAAGTTAACTGTATGATCAACATCTACAGCACCGGGGGTATGTGAAAATTGTGTAGCAATTTATTTCTTTAAAAAGAAAACCCTGTCAACCATAATCAGTAATCACAGGTTTTGCGTATCAAAAAAAAAAAGCTGCTGATACTCGCTTTACCAAGGGCCCTAAAGATTTGCTTATGACCTTATTTTGATAGAAAGATGATGGACCTGATGGTAATTCATACTGTGGGATCATTAATAATTAAAATTAATATTCAATGATTACAACCTTAATGTGCAATTTCAATATACTTAATGAATGTACTTCATGGAAATTATTTGATGAGATTAAGAATGATTTCTCTCAAGGTGGATAATGCATTACTGAGTAAACAAATAGATACTAAAACAATGTACCTATGTACTACACAATTTAAGAAATAGACAAAGAATGAAGAAGCATACAATAATGTCTGTGGGAGTAGTCATAATATAATGCATCACCAAATAGAAGGTTTATATTTTCCATAACTTCACCGTTGACATGAATGATAATAACAGTCCAACCAACCACCATTTTAGCCATGCATCACTCGCTTTGTTCCTGCCTGAGTTCCAACACCCATTCCTTCAAGGCCTGGTAAAAGGGAGAATAAGACACCAATGAGAAAGACAACTTTGTTGTTGGTTGGTTAATTAGTCAAATATGATGGGTTATAAACTTATATTTATATGAGATATTTGAATATCACGCAAGACACTTTCTTGAAAATATTTTAATACCTAACAAGATCTACTTTATTGCCGTTATTATCATTATTACCAAAATCCCTTCGAAGACTGGAGCACACAATTCCTCAATGAAACTATCGTCCAGGGGTTTGTGAAGACCTAGTTTCCTACTTTCCTCTAATGCCTCTTTGCCATCAAAGTCGATAAAACATAAACGTACAGTCAACTCGCTGGCTGGACGAAGATTGTCTGGCCCTCCCGGTAGCAACTTTGAAGATTTAAAAAAAATCAATATTATAATATTTATGCCATAGAAGTAACAGTAACACCATCAAAGCACAACCTTAGTCTGGAGCCAAACACTAGTAAAAATCAAATATATCCAATAATTTTATTTTCTAAGAATATTTAAAATCCACATAAACTGATAGGCAATGAATTGTCTTACATTAGTGTATCTTTATTGGACCCTTTTACGCGTCAACAATGAAACAAAAATTCCCATTCATAAAATATAAAACCTCAAAACCAACTAGTCAATTGTTTCCACCAGGCCACCATTTGTCTATTTATTTCATTTATTTTGAGAATGAGGGGTGTGAGAGGTGTTGTACTGGAACTAAATATTATGCTACATGTATTAAGAATTGCGACAGTTGAAAACTCACGGCCACAGAGATTTCCTCCAGAATCATTTCACACATTTTCTTGCCTGTATCCGCACCACGTGATGCCAAAGCAGGTCGGATGACGTCAAAGTTTGGAAAGGCGTAGTATCCAGCCAATGGCTCCACCACGCTGACACCCGCTGAACTTAACTCACTGGAAAATACATTTGTAGTTGGAATGAAATCTATTGCACTTAGATGTTCGAAAATAGATGGAATGAAATCTATTGCACTTAGATGTTCGAAAATAGATGGAATGGAATCTATTGCACTTAGATGTTCGAAAATAGTTGGAATGAAATCTATTGTACTTAGTTGTTCGAAAATAGTTGGAAAGAAATCTATTGTACTTAGTTGTTCGAAATAGTTGGAATGAAATCTATTGCATTTCGTTGTAAGAAAATGGAAATAAATCTAAATTTTTGCATTTAGTTGTATAAAAATAGGTAAAAAGAAATGGAAATAATCTATTGCACTTAGTATTCTGGAAAATTGATGGTAAAATCTATCGCAAATGATCGCCTGGAAATTGGTTTGAATAATCTATTGCACTTGGTTGTCGGGAAAAGAGGTGGAAAATTTTATTGCACTTGGTTGTCTGGTGGACAATTCTATAGCACTTAGTTTTCTGGAAAAGAGGTAGAAAATTCTATTCTATTGCTTTTGGTTGTCGGGAAAAGAGGTCGAAAATTCTATTGCACTTGGTTGTCTGGAAAAGAGGTAGAAAATTCTATTGCACTTGGTTGTCTGGGAAAGAGGTAGAAAATTCGTTTGCACTTGGTTTTCGGTAAAAGAGGTTGAAAATTCTATTGCACTTGGTTTTCGGGGAAAGAGGTAGAAAATTCGTTTGCACTTGGTTTTCGGGAAAAGAGGTAGAAAATTCTATTGCACTTGGTTTTCGGGAAAAGAGGTTGAACATTCTTTTGCACTTGGTTTTCGGGAAAAGAGGTTGAAAATTCTATTGCACTTGGTTTTCGGGAAAAGAGGTAGAAAATTCTTTTGCACTTGGTTTTCGGGAAAAGAGGTTGAAAATTCTATTACAATTGGTTGTCAGGATAAAAAAGAGGGAGTTTTAAATTTTTTAACACTTGGTTGTCTGAAAAATGAATAAATATTTTTAAAAACCTATTGCACTTAGTTTTTCTAAAAAATGATTGAAAGAAACTGATTGCTCTTGTTACTTATCTATTTGGGAAAGGGGCGGAAAGAAGGAAAGAAGATTGATTTTCTTATTTCCGAGTGGGAGGAGGGGAAGATGTCCTGTTTGGTTTTTTATGTATTTTTAAAATTTATTTATTTAGTAATCCCTTTACAGCTTTATTATAGAAAATATCACTTACCGAACAACAAATCCTGCAACCGCTTTTAATATTCTGCGACAATGTTCAATGTACTCCTCGCATGATTCCAAATCTTGAAACAGCTGTGTTTTGGTATGGACAGGAAAATAAAACAAAAACAAAAGCGATAGATATTAGAAAGATGAAGAAAAAAAGTTAAAATGATGATGAGGGTGAATGTAACTTGTCTGTGTGCAGGCAAATTTTTCGATTCCACAGTTATCTGAAAATTATATTATGAGGGATATTTTAGATCCTAAGCAATACATTATATTCTAGTTTTAATCATTATCAATTTTTATTCAACTTTTTTCTGTTTTTCTGTTGTTTTTTCTTTCTTTTCTTTTTTTAAAATTTCAAATATGATTGGTTAAGTTCAATCAATGTCCAGGGTGGGCAGAGATTGAGTGTTTTATTCAGTATGGAACAGAAATCATGTCAGACCCGATCAAGATCGTGGTTTTGGTCATTAAGAAAAATGTTCTACAAAATCACCTCAGTGATGGCATACTGCATGGGAGCAGGAGCACACGAATAACTATGGCTAGCAGCGCTTCTGATGGTAGTCAACAGTGTCGACAATTCTTTTGGGTAGATGTGGTAACCAATCTGGGAAAGATGGTATACAATTAATTATCGCATGTCTTGAGGATATAATCTAAATAGTATAATAATACATTTATTAATTATGATTATTTGGCGTAAAAGAACAACCTTCCCCAAATAGTCAAATGATTTTATAATCAGAGAAATGATGAACGATTGCAATAAAATTAAAGATATTTGAGAATAATATGGCACCAAATTCGTTAAAGTCAAGTATTGACACCCATAACGTTTCGGTTTTTAATACAACCTTAATCAGACGGACATAATCATGAATAGTTTGCCGATCCTTTGTATTTGTATAGACAATACTAGGCCAAGATCTCTAGATTCAGATCTACGTTGTAGTTATTTTTACAGACAACAGCATCCATGTATCTATCAAAAGGCTTGCTATTCGGTTAAATCACGACCACTGTACACTGGAATGCAACGATCAACAATTTAATATTAACCTATAAACGTAATATTATTCACACACACACACGCACCACAGACAGACAGACAGACGCACACACACAAACACACACACACACCTGCCTACTCACTTCAATAAGGGTAGGTTATATATA
>JASKDV010203264.1:0-10742 GCA_032466395.1 Aegires albopunctatus
TCTCTCTCTCTCTCTCTCTCTCTCTCTCTCTCTCTCTCTCTCTCTCTCTCTCTCTCTCTCTCTCTCTCTCAAGACATCCACCCACTTATATACGAACATCGAGAAAGGTTTTAAATAAGTGCTTTCAATACGGCATTATTGTTGGAGAAAAAATCTATTATCTTTTGATGCTCTGCAAAAAGTGGAGAATATTATTTTGTCGATGGGGAGCTGAAAACGTTCGATCTGCGATAGATTCGTTCAACAAGGTCGGCCAAGGATTGCTCAATTTCAATTTGTTCATCTCCATCGTGGGCAGCTTCAATTGTTCATTTGACGATGGATTGGTGCTATCACTAGGAGTCCCAGGTCTGCCAACGATTGGTGTCCCAGGTCGGGATGACCCCGTTCGTTGTCCGGGCGATTGGCTGATCCCATAGGAGGAAGTTGAGAGATGCATCTGACGTTCACAATACTCCAGGAAGTTTGACAACTGTTCCTCTCGAGTAACGCCAAAATACGAAGTGCGCGACATTCTGATGCATGCACTGACAAATGCTAAAAAGCCCAAACCTATAAGAGAGCAAGTACATGGTGCAACATTTTGATAACAACACGTGTAGTAGAAAGTAAGCATCATGAGCAGGAAGGGAGTTCAGGAATCGGAGATACGAAAGATGGCGGAAAGATGGTGTAAGACAGTTCAGGAATCTTCTTTTAGACTAAGAAAGCCGTGTTTGAAACGACGTGGCAACATAAGGGTGTCCCAAAATGAAATAAAGGCAACCGTTATTTTAACCATAAACTAAATTCTAAAGAAATTTTCAACAAGTATTTCTACAAGACATTTAAATACATTTTATAATATAGATATTACCAATGATTCAAAAATGACCGGAAACGGAAATAGAACAATATTTGTAAAACAATATTTTTTTTAATTTTACTGTGAAAATCTATTTATTCTAATAATGAAAGAAAATAAGTCGCTGAAACGTTTGGAATCTGGGGACAGACAGCCTCAATAACTAAGACAATTTAAAATTTAAATAGTAGAATTGACAAAGCCCCCAATTACTTCCAAAATTATCATTGCGTTTAAATATAAGCAACGAAATTACAAACAACAAAGAGTATAATAATATGTTATCCATGTGTGTATATACCAAATAAGGCTATGGTCAGAATGGCGCAATATTTCGAGCTTGATCAGAGAGGTTTTTTTAACAAAAAAAAAAAAAAAAAACCCAACCAAAAAAACAAAATATATTGCAAAACAAAAAAACACATATTATCAAACAAGAACAAAAGAAAGAAAAAACAACAACAAAAACAGAAACCATTTTTATAATCTTTCCTTCCACGGGCAATGAATAAAAAAATACAAACAAATATCTTCAACAACTGTAACTGGAATTTCAATCAGGAGAAAACAGAAGACATAAAAATGAAACATAAAAGCAAGAAACAGAAGGAAAAAGGGAAATAACATTTCATAATTTGTACCCATTGGGAATGAAACTCGTGTATCTTGTTGTAGCATAGTCACAGGAAACCTGTAAATTCTAATATTAAGATATGATAGCGTGCATTTGTTGGTTCCTTCGTGTCGTGTTTTGCCATGCAACACATTGATATATACACATGAAGTACAAATGATTATATAAAAGTATATTATTGTTATGTATGTGATTCAGATCAAAGTCAGTGAAGATGTGCAAATTACAAGGAGGGCCCCGCAAAGATGGCCAGAATCCACTGCGGCAAGTTGAGAATCCCCGTCTTGGGCATTAATATAATATTATCGAACATTGAATCTACCGCTCAGCTTCTAGATCTAGATCTAGTTAAAATCCTGAGGGGGTAAGTTCTGCAGGACTGCAAGAAGTTCGAAGCAATCTTGAAGGATGATATTATGTCTCCTCGAAGGTTAATTTCAGAAATTGTGTGCCTTTTAATGGACAATAAAGTATAATATATTGAATTGAGTGTGGAAAGCCAACCCCAAGTACAAAACCCAAACTTTGTATTAGAACCACCAATAAGGACCTTCCCTAACCTCCACCCCTACCACTGACGCATACATTTGATATTGTTGAACCTCACGATGTTCCAGTGAGTTAATTTATTCGTCCAATAGCTATGGGACAGGCAATGTTGGACCGGCAAGAATATTCATAAATCAAAGTCCCTGGATAAATGAAATTAAAGATGTACACCAACACCCAAAAATCAAAGACGTAACCGTTCATTGTTGGGGAAGAAAAGTGGGCAAACCGTGAAAACCAGTTTCTGATCCTGTCAGAATATTTATTGATAACATCAACAAGGGACTTTTCACTACTTTGTTCTGTTAGACATTTTTGGTCCTAGAAATAATATGCTAAAAACTTTAAATAGATAACGACGTTTCCCTATGAATAACACGAATTGGTCTGGCAACCAATGTGTGAATGATACTGGTAATTATGGTGTGTTTGCATCGAACAACGTGGTGTAGGATGAGGGTGCTCAACCTTAATTGACATAGGATCTACTTTTACATTTCCCAGCCTTTGGAGACCAACTAGTCTGGCAAAGCCCTGAAACAAAAAATAAAAGAAACCCAGCCTATGCTTGTGTGCCTATCGGCATTATTCACTTTAACCGAAAGAAGAAAAGATTTACACAAACCCGCCGAATCCAAGTAAAACAACCTGCCGAAATACAAAGACAAATAGAAAAAATAAACCCCGCAGGTGTGTCTTACAGTCATCCCCCGATCGACTGCCAAGCACTTGAAGATCGAACAGCAGATCACGATCGACTGGTTGAGCACCCTTGGTGTAGGACGATGAAGTGAGGGTTCATGCGATTGTGGCAAGAAGATTGGGTTCGTGATTTTGTGTTTAGGGGGTGTAATGTCAAAATAAATGATTAGCGCTCACCCGAAGTTCTGTCAGGGTTCATGTACTCCCATTTTCTTTGCATGTCTATGTACAGGATGTCAATGGCGGCGTTGGTTATACCTTTGCGGTTGAGTCGGCACTTCCTGTATAATGAAAAGAGGAAACAGGTGTTGACATTGAACGAGTGCAAGGATATTGTGAGTGAATGATGCATGTGTGCATGTGAGTGTGGGTGTGTGTGAGTGTGTGTGCATGAGAGAGAGAGAGATAGAAAGAGAGAGAGGGAGGAGAAAGAGAGAAAGAAAGAGAGAGAACGAGCGAGAGAGAGAGAGAGAGAGAGAGCGAGAGAGAGAGAGAGAGAGAGAAAGAGACAGAGAGAGCGAGGGGGGGATTAACCATTCTAATATTAAGCAGGCTAGATGAGTACAGGTGTATATGATGTAATGCCCCCAAAGGTCAATAGGCCACTTCCGGTTCAAGTTATCTTATCTTAATATTTCTCCTCAATGGAAGAATGTTTAGTTGTCGCAATAGGTTTAAATGAGAGAGAAGAAAATGTAAAGTAGGCCTAACTGCCTGGGTTCGAAACAAATTCGCACGAACCAAAATGATAGTGAGATGACAACAATTCGTTACCCACAGTGGGGATTAGACAGCAAACGACAAACATACCAGAATGAGTTCGGATGCATTAGAAAAACAAGCGATTAAACAATAATATTGAAGCCTACCTTGCAAACAATCGGAACATGGTTGGTCCCAAACGTAAACAACCTTTGACCCCAAGGCACGTAATGAAAATGTCTGATAGTCTTTCAACAATCCTCTGCGTTTTGAACTGCTCACTGTATAAAGATGGGAATATTTCCTTCAAACACGTTTCTTCTTCCTCCTCATCTTCGTCTGAGGAATCAAGAAGAGAAAGATCAAAGGGAATAGGTCGGGCAGGTTTGCTATCTCCTTCGTCCTCTTCCATCATGATATCGACTGGCCTATCCCCAGCCTTGAAAAACACAGAAGGCAGACGATCACTTGTATCAACTGACGTATTTCCGTCCGCCGTTTTGCTATTTGATTTTGCATTGTTTTTGTTATTCAAATTCGCATTGTTATTATTATTGTTAGCGTTGTGGTTGTGATTGCTGTCGTTTGAGGAATCTTTGGACTCCTTATAGTTGCTGAAATATTTGGGGTTAGATGGACCCTCTTCGTTGAACGTGACTTCACCTTCGCCTTCGATAAAGACACGACATGTTTCGGTCCTAGTGAAGCGTCGACGGTTATATTCTGATTCGTCAAAGATTGATTTTTGCCTTGTGCCATCTCCATCTTCTTCGACGTCCATGTAACGAATAGATATATCACGTTCTCTTCTCCGATGACGTGGGCGTTGTCCATTGCCTTGGTTGGACTCATCAACGTCCATAGCTTCTTCTTCGTCATTGTTGCCATGGTGACGATGACGTCGGCGCTTCCGGTGCTTTCGTCTGAGGAAATAATAAATAATCTTGTACAAGTACAAAGTCTTGAAAATTCCACGCAAATACAATTGTCTAATTAGGAAGAAACTTATAAAAGATGATAACATTTCTACTGAAATAAAATAATCCCGTTATTCCTATTTATAAAGCGGAAATCTCACATTATGTTGTATCTGTAATCTGATTCATATATGCGGCTTACCTTTTCCGTGTGTATTTATTTTTAGGGGCTATAAGAATCAGTGTATCCCTGAGCAATTTCCGCTTTATTTCTTCATCCTTGGCTGAGATGGCATACTCAATGCCCCCTGTAGGTGTCTCATGCTCCTCTGTGATGCTAAGGCTGGGATTAGAATTCACTTCTAAAAGGATGGGCTCGAGATTTTTTAGTAAAAGGATATCGAAACCAAGAACCTGTGAAGAGAAGTGCAATCATCTTTATGACACTGATAATAAAATCTAAACACAACATTTGACTAATAATGGTTTTATTACCAAACTTGAATGAAAATGCTGTTGGGCTAGAAATAGGCCTGGGGGTGTTTTGAATTTAGATCTTTGGGACAAACTTGAATTTATGCATCAGTATTAAAAGAGATACATATCGCATTCATCGTTTGTGCCTGTGTTGGATCAAATCCTTTCTTTGCCCAACGGCAACAAATTCATTTGATATATTAGTTATCGCGATTGACCAATATCAGCTTCTGGATAATAGTGAGGGGAGAGAAGGATTGTAAAAAGAAGTTACACTTAAAAGATTTCCTCCCCATTACCTCCCCACATCCTTACATCCTCACGTCATTGTTCCACGACAACTTATGCTAGCAGCCAAGGAGGAGAGAAAGTAAGCACAATGATACCATCACCAGTGTCATCATCATCATCATTAACCCCAGCAATACCACTATCTTCTCTCTCCCCCCACCACCACCGCCACACCAGCACCACCATCATCGTTATCTTTATCCTCATATATTATCATCATCATTAACATTATCATCATAATAAGGATTATTACTATTATCACCATCCAGGAACTCAGCATTCTATCTTTCATCTTCATCAATCTTAAGGCTTGAGAGGTTGTAGTCCCTAGATCACCTTTGATCTCTTGTTCATCGACTTTCAAGAATAACTTATTCATATCCTGCCTCCATAAATATATCATTGCACCAAACGCATCATTCTCCAAGCCATCTGTTCCTTTGGTGTGTCCAAAATAGTCTACTTTCACATAATTACTTCCTATAATAGCCAAGCAACAGCTTGATGATGTATTGAAAATGGCGATTAACCTGACATCCTAAAATGATGTTTCAACTTACCTGGAAGCAGGTCGGTCCTGGTTTTCCCGGTGGAATAGCTGCCTGAAGTTCCACCTTGAGTTCCCCAGCCACAGCAATCATGGTTTTGGACACCATCTGTTCGATTTTCTTCCACACCAAGTCCATGTCATAACCCATTTTCTCCATTTGATAAAAGACGGCTGTTAACTTTCGTTTGCTGCCTTCATCGTCCTAAAACAATAAAGTAAAGTTTTTCATACTCATTAGTGAGCGTAGAGGAAATCAGTCCCAATCTTTAAGGCATACGGCTTTGTGTGGTAGTCTGCCATTGCTTGCTACTCCGAATTTACTTTCGCCGCATTTTATGAAGAGATCTATCTACCCATACTACTGAGAGGCCACGAGAAAAATCTGCCGGGACTGGGGGGTTGAACCCGAGGCTCGCAGCCAATAATAGTACTTCCAAGTTCAGGAAGGGGGAGCTTTAGATAAACCTAATTGATTATGATCTCTTTTTAGAGATTTGATGATTGATTAGGTTGAGGATTGCTTTCTCTATCTTGGGTGAGGCGAATCGGTGCCGTCGTAGAGGTGGCAGGTTCGTTACCGTCTGCATCACTAGATTTTTTTTCGTTTCTTTCCTTCTATATATTCTTGTCTTTGTCTTAATGTATTTAATATTATTTATCTTCCTGTACGATGCAATATATTACCATCACTCGTAGGTTCTCTATTGCCCGATGACGTCATGGTTGAGTGGTTAGCGAGGTCGGCTTTGAGACGAAAAACTCTGAATTCGATTCCGGCTGGCGTTTAATCCGAAACATTTTCCTCACGTACTCAGGTGCAAAAGGGGTACTGGCATTGCACAGTAACCCGGAGGTCCCGGATTCGAGCCCACTTCAACATCTACTTTTTTACTTGGGCAAGATAATTTATCCCTATTGCCCATCTATGGCGCTACACTGCGCCTGGATTATGTCGGTCTTTCCTCGGCATAGATCCTAAAGAATAATTTCCCCTAGAAATCAATAAAGGGAGTGACAATGAAAAAAAAGAACATGCCGTATCTTGTATACCATTTTTAATTATAAAACAAACGTGAACTGGTGTGTAGAGTGTTTAAAAGCATTGTCTTTGAAGTTTTCCTAAGGTTTAAATCATGAGGGTTAAAACCAGGATTGTGGGAAGCCATATTGTTGGACTTAAATCGGTTCATCTCCCTCCAGGCTAAATGCCAGTGCTCTATTGAATATATTACTGTTTGCAATAACCACAAAGATTACGATATGAGTCATCAAGGGTTTCAGAAAGATGGTGCCTCGCAATACACAGCAATTGTGTTTACAGGTTATTTCTCAAAAAACGAGGAATGTAAGCCTGTTTCCATTGTCCTTGATTTCAATCTTCGGTGAAACCTAAAAGAAAGCGTCTTAACACACCATGTCCTTACTTTAAAACAGTTACAGAGGCAATTTGTTTTAATGATCGAAATCAGTCTCCGGAAACCTCTTGTATAAAGTTTTGGAGTGTGGTGCCAATTATTAAACGCAATGTATTACTGTGTCTTGCATAAACTCTCGTGTTAAGCTCAAAATATTGCGCATTTTAACCATATTATTATTTATTTTGTAGTAGTCCATGAGTAATGGTTTTAATCACTTGATAAAAGTGGTATTTTCAGGTTATTTGCAAAGAAGAAAGTAAATGACTATGTAAAGCTTACGACTTTATTGAAACCTTTTGTCTGATTCACGTTTTATAACTTTTGTTATTTAAAAAAAATAAAAATCAGTATTTTCTTGGGTCATCTGATATAGATAAATAAAACGCCCCTTGTGGTTGGCCTATGGGCATAATAACATGAAAATGGATTAGGCCTAACCTATAATTATTGTTGCATTGTACACCGAATTGTGATTTTGATGGTGATGATGAAAAAAATGACGATGACGATGACGATGATTTTCATCAGTTATTTGAATCCAAACCCAGTCTATTACAATCGGTGATTTCAGGGTTAATTACAGTGCTATTTCCTCAACAATTTTTAACAATGTTTAAATGACGTCATCGTTTCGATGTAAGTAGCCATGAAAAGGAAAACAATTTCAATAAATAAACGATGACTTACCTTGTCAGATATTTTGAAATCGGGGCTCTTCTTGTTGAGGGAGTAATTTGTAAGGTGCATGTAAATTTCATTCATATTGTTTTTGGTAGGCTGTTCATAGGGCACTGTGGAAAATCGTGCCAGACCTTCCTTGCATATGTGTATCTCCAGTGGATCCAAGGACTTCACCACAACGTACACTCGAAAGTCGAACTTGAATCTGTTTCAGATGAAAAACATTAAAACTATAGAGATGCATCTCCTTATCTCTGAGATTAAATTGCCTAGATCTGATACTATAGCATACGGGAGAATCGTGAATACATAGAGAATTGATAGAACTTATAAGATATATCTCTTATTACACAGAAAAAGGATACAATGATCAATTGCACAGAATTGTTATAGTTTTCATATGCAAGGAAACAAAACGTCTAATAGATTCAAAACTATAGAAGTAGATACACAATAAATCCTATTCCAAATTTAGAATAAGAGAAGATAGATACAAATCGTTAACAAGTTAACAGCTTTTAGCTTTAATAACCAGAGGTTACAACATAATTGATGTGGTTCAGATACTATGTGATCGATATTCATCATCATTTTTATTCCAAGAAGTGACCCCAAAGATTGTCTGCCTACGTACTTTTCCAAAAGGAAGACATTATTCATGTATTCCTGCACAACGTGAGTTCTACCGCCTGTAGTACTGTACATCTGTGGGTCTCGAAGCAAGTAGATGCCATCTCCCTGGGACCCTTCACTTGGTTTGACGATAAATGTTGGCTTCTGTTTAGGTTTTTTCTCCGTCATCTGACGAACCTTGGAAAAATACAACATAGAGTTGGTAGATAACGAGTAACTACAACAACAACAACTAATTACAAAAACCAAACAAAATGATAAAAAGATAGAAATTGTTTAAAAGAAAAAGCAGACCCAAGAATTCCCAAGAATTTCTACACATAGAGAGAAGTGAACATCTGGAACACTAAGCCTGAGTACGGTATTGCTGCAATATCAGTGAACGATTTCAAAAATCGACTGGACAGTCACTTCGAGAAACATTCAGTGCTCTTCACTCTACATCAACGAGTACCAGTGTTCCTTAGGGCGGTGATTGGAGCATTGTAACAGAATATAAAGGCTCACAGACAAAGCCTTGAATGTCAGCTTATCTCAAAGACAAAGCCATGAATATCAGCTTATCTCAAAGACAAAGTCATGAATGTCAGCTTATCTCCAAGACAAAGCCATGAATGTCAGCTTATCTCCAAGACAAAGCCATGAATGTCAGATTATCTCCAAGACAAAGCCATGAATGTCAGCTTATCTCCAAGGCAAAGCCATGAATGTCAGCTTATCTCCAAGACAAAGCCATGAATGTCAGCTAACCTTCAAGACAAAGCCATGAATGTCAGCTTATCTTAAAGACAAAGCCATGAATGTCAGCTTATCTTAAAGACAAAGCCACGAATGTCAGCTTATCTCCAAGACAAAGTCATGAATGTAAGCTTATCTCAAAGATAAAGTCATCTCAAAGATAAAGTCGTGAATGTCAGCTTATCTCAAAGACAAAGCCATGAATATCAGCTTTTCTCAAAGACAAAGCCATGAATGTCAGCTTATCTTAAAGACAAAGTCATGAATGTCAGCTTATCTCAAAGACAGAGCCATGAATGTCAGCTTATCTTAAAGACAAAGTCATGAATGTCAGCTTATCTTAAAGACAAAATCATGAATGTCAGCTTATCTTAAAGACAAAGTCATGAATGTCAGCTTATCTCAAAGATAAAGCCATGCTATGAATGTCAGCTTATCTCAAAGACAAAGTCATGAATGTCAGCTTATCTCAAAGATAAAGCCATGAATGTCAGCTTATCTCAAAGATAAAGTCATGAATGTCAGCTTACCTCGAAGACGAATTCATTGTACTGGTGGGGTAGAAGCCATGTTCGTGGGAAAAAGTTGTATTCATCTGGAAAGAGAGTTTTCATGAACTCTAGCCAGCGAAACAGGTTGACCTTGCGAAATATCTCCAGAGAACCTAGTTGAAGAGAAATGGTTCTTAAAAATTCACAACAAAAAAACAAAAAAATGAAAAAAGTTAGGGCTAAATTAAATATAAATCAAAGAGAAAAAAAAAAGAGTGAAAGGAAGGGGGAAAAAAAACAAAAACAAAATCCATAGAAGTGTCTGTTATTTGACAATAACCCGGGACGATTATTGGCCTTAGTGTTAACTTGAATTTTCTTCAAGTTTTGACATTTTTCTTTTTGTTTTCTTTTGACATTTTTCTTTTTGTTCTCTTTTGACATTTTTCTTTTTGTTCTCGAAAAAAGTTTAATAACCAATAGTCGACTTTTCCCGTATTTTGGTTGAGTTTTTTTTCTTTTTCTTTTTCCTGTCCCTTTTATTCTACAAAAACTCAACTGACCGTGGTCTTGCTTATACTTTGGTTATAACTGAATCCAATGACGTGATGAGAATATATATATATAGATACAATTAATGCTAAAGGCTAAAGTGTATTGATAACGGTCGTAATAAATAAAAGAATAAATAAATATAAAAAATATATCTAATTAGTTAGTTGAAGTGGAACCCAGTCAACCACAATCGGTGATCTCAAGCGAACATACCATAATTTCAATAATTAAATCAATATAACAATTCCTAGAAGTTGACAACCAACCTGGAATCTTGTTGACCTGACCAGTGTAGAGGTCAGTTTGATCCTGGAAACTGACGGCATGCCAGGTAACATCACAGTTGTGGTCCCTTCGTGGGAACGGAAACTGGGGACGTTATAAAAGAATGTTATTATGTTTAGTTGGAATTGGAGAAAGTACAAGGCTAAAAAGATTGGACATGCATTTGTTCTGGGACGCGACAATGGGACAAGGCGTGGTTGCCTAGACAGGAGGGGTAACCTGACGTTTATCTAACTATGATAAGCGAGAAAGGGATATTCTATCGGATTTAGAGA
>JASKDV010203275.1:0-10741 GCA_032466395.1 Aegires albopunctatus
CTCTCTCTCTCTCTCTCTCTCTCTCTCTCTCTCTCTCTCTCTCTCTCTCTCTCTCTCTCTCTCTCTCTCTCACCTGATATTAATTGCTGGTCTTGTCATGCAAAGCATGGCAGTTCTTGCAAACTACTTGCTTATCACTTTTATTCAAATTATGTGAATATTAATAACATACAAATAAACGTTGTCTCATAGGTTCAAACAATTACCATGTTACCATTTGTTACCTGGTTGAATGGTGTTGGTGAATTATCTGCTTGAGTTTTATCATTTCACTAAGGGAGCATTAGATCAATGAGATGATTTTACTGATTAGGGGAATCCAGTTTGATGTCAGGGTCTTAATGTTCATTAGTCAGCAGTTCTTAACTTATGACTTTTTTACACATTTTTTTGATAGGATAAAAGAAAACTAAAATCTGCATGAAATTGAAAAACAAATTTTTGAACTCTTCTTGGTCTTCCTTGTGCCGGCCAAATTAGTTGGTCCAGCATATTGACTTTACCCATATTTTTTATGATAGAAAAAGGTTACTTCAAGCTTTTTATTTGTGCCATTTTTCTTCCTGTGCTTATAATGGCCATTAGGCTTTGGAGTGTGAATAGAGTGAATTTTTGTGGATTTTAATTTTTAATAATAATAGTGACAATAATAATAATGATACATGAATTCATATAGCGCTGGGGACTACTTACCATATGGCGCTCAGTGGCGCTTTGAAATGACATAAAAGGGTTCATTTAAAGACATCATGTTAAAAGAAAGATAAGAGGATGCAAAGACATATAAATAGAAATAATGATAAAAGACATAGAAATTAAACATTAATAGACATGTAGGAGATAAAAAAATTATATCATCCATAATCTAAAAATTGTACCAATAAAGTGCTCTACAGAAAAATTCAGTTTTAAGATTTTTCTTTCAAATTTCAAAAGAAGTGTTGGTTTTGGTCTCTAAAGATAACTAATTCCATAAAACGGGCAGAAATGTAAAATAATTTTTCAGACATGACTTATTTGAGTGATCAACATTAAGTACATATGTAACAGAGAGTTTCCTGATCTCAGGTGTCGCTTGGAGTTTAGGGGCTAATCAATTTCTTTAACCATTCCATGTTTCTGCATGGTATTGTTATTTCATATTGCTTTTAGTTTTTAGCAAATCATTCACGGCGCCGCATTTAACAGAAATTAGTCCTTAGTCGAAGCCACCTGTAGAGCCATAAATCAGCCACGCCCCTCGGGTGACAGGGGTCACAACGGTCAGATGCACCTTCATGATATCCGATTGCAATGGCGAGATTAAATGGAAAAATTGGCCTAATTTACCCCTTTCTATCTCTCCTAGTTTTGCGCCTATTTCAAAGTCACTTTTGCCTCGTAGCGATTATCATCGGATCTTGTGTTCGGTGAAAATTTCATCTTTCTATCTTTTGTGATTTCGGAGATATTTATATTTCAAATGTTCGTGAAAATTTTCATTTTTTATCTAATTGTTTGTGAATTAATATCAAAGTCAAGGAAAAATACCCTTGGTCAGAGTTACCCTTAGATTTTGCTGAGCGAAAGAGATAAGAATCTTCTCCCATGCATTCTTCAAAGGGCCATATAAACCCAACTGCCAATGTATGTGTACTTTTAGGCTACGAATTCAAGCTTCTTTTTCATCGAAATTTAAAAATGGAAGTTGGGAGAAAAGTTGAAATTATCTCACATTGCTAAAAAAACATTAATTTAAAGGGAAATTGTTACAAATTATTGAAATTACTTTAAGATACGAAAAATCATTTACAAGTCTAATCATGCACACAATTCATTGAGGTGAACAGATTTAATATCAGTTGGAAATTGTTTAAGCATGTAAGTTTGAGGGATTTGGCATCAAGTTCCTAAGTTCCTGCATGAATTAGGTTTTATTCCATTCCAGAATGCCTCTAGGATTTGATCTATGAGATCATGATCTGATGGATTGGCATAGGTGTCTTTTTTCCTTTGGACTCATGTTATCAAGAAAATATTCTTCTTGTATGTTATGTCCTTTTGATACCTTCTCTCCCTCTCCGTGAAAATGTGTAAATCTTAAGTATCTGTTTGAATTGTTTGGAATATACCCTTCAGCACTGCCCTCATACGACAAAAGGACGAATACCATTTGATGAAATATAGCGATATTTTGTCATATGAGGGCAGAGCAGGCCTCTGCAATTATTGCTTTATCTCATAAAATATATTTTGGATTATCCTCTTTTTTTTTTTTGTTGTCTCTTTCAAGTAATCTCTGAAAGTTATATCAAGGGAAATGTCTATCCTGTTCTTAAGTCACAAACTTCACTAATGACATGTAAAAAAGGATCCATTTTTTGTTTTGCACAGAGCACTTGTTTCATCAAATTGATTCACAAGATTATCTTCCACTATTGTTATGAAGGCCTTTGTTACATCAACAGCCAACGGCCTTGAAATATGCTTATGCCACAGCACTTAAGATAACTCATTGTGAGTGTTCTTTTGTGTTTCACAAGTAGGGAAACAATCACTTAAAAAGCCATTAATCAAATCAGAAAAGCACATTATTTCAATCCTTGCATATATTTGCACTGTGGATCCAAGTTGATAGCTGCATTTTGTCAGATGTTTTTAGTTTATTTTATCATTTTGCAATACAGACTATGATAATAAAGCCTAGGATACAGAAACAAGATGTAGACTTTAGTGGTTAATCCAAGTTCTTTTTTTTTTCTGCATTGCTTGAGTGGAAATAAGTTTGCGGTATAAAGACTAAGAAATATCATTGTACAGTATGATTTATGTGATTGTATGAAAAAGTATATTCTTTCAGTGGAAAGTCAAGATTCTGTCATTTTATGTCTCCATTTCTGAATACATTCTTTGTTTATACTGCCGCAAAACATGTTTACATTATTTATTGTAAATGTAAAAGAGATGTTTTATCCTACCTGATTTAATGAAAGTCATTAATAATCAATTTTTTTAAAAATAACTCAGGCTGCTCCCTTTTATTTATATCTATTATTTCTTGTGAATATTTTGATGATTGCATTTCTTTCCTTATTTTTGTCAACTGTGTTGTTTTTGAAAGCTTGTGAATTTAAAGCTAGGTTTTTACCCATGTAATTATTCTCGTAGTTTAACTCAGTTACAGTAATGTGTTGTTGTAAAAGATCATGAATAGCCTGAACCAAACCTAAAGTACTTCTTTGGAAAGGTCTTGCTATGATATACATCTACCTGTTGCTTAGATTAATGAATATTTATCATGAAATTAGTTCTCATAAACTCTAGAAAGAAGGCATTATGATTAAATATTTTAGTGTAATGATTATCCATTTGATTTTATATTCCAAAAATTGTCGCAGTGAGGATTATTAGACAGTGGCATGGAAACTGTCATAGATTAATCACATGAAGTTATCAACACTCCCTTGCCATTTAGCACATCATTCATTCACGCAATAATCTTACATCTTATTCATGCAAACAAATAAACCTCATTAGTGTTCATCACACATGATGGCTCTTACAATTACATTCATATGTAATTACATATGACTACCCTCATTTACATTACAAAGATCATGATGCCTAAGAGACCTATCATGCAATTTAACCCGTTAAAATGATACAAAAATTGGTACGGAATTACCAAGTCTTTACTATATACCATTACCATTACACTGGTATTTATCATTCACTTCCCCCAAAACATTCTCTATTTATCACTATGTAAACACGTGATAAGGAAGGTAAAGCTACACTTTTCCTTGTGTAAAGATTTTGTTTAAAAAGAAGTGCAAATTTGAGTCTTCCAGTCAGCCAGTTTTACTCCCTAGATACCTATATCTACTGCAGTGTTAGTGTTATAGGTTGGTCTCATTTTAGCTCAGGAAGCTATGGTTAAAGTTCACTATTTCTTTTAAAAATCATGTATTTTACAACATGAACATCGTCTATGTAACTTTACATTCTACACTTGTTCTTGTTTTCTTTGTTTTAAAGATTGACTTTGTTCTTTTGCTGCACCATAAGATTATACCTGAGACATTGATTGCAATTGAAGATGTTGGGGATTAGATTAAATATGGTTCAGCCTGGTCTCTCTAATCCAGACTTCTGTAATCCTAATCCCTCTGTAATCCGAACAATTTTCTTGGAACATATTTTTTTCTTATTATTTCTAAGTATTCCCTAATCCTGAAAATTCTGTAATCCGAACAAATCGCGGGGAATGGAGGTGTTCAGATTAGAGAGACCACACTATACTCTTAAAATGACCTCACAAAGAAAAACCCAAGTATTTCTTGCGAATAATGTAAATTAGTGCGAAGAATCTCTCTATTTTCCAAGAATATACCCACAACGAAAAATGGTAGTAGTAAGCTCAATTTGATTGTAATATACTAATTGAAGTCTGAATTAATTTGAGAAATGAGACATATAATACCTATGGTTTTAGTGCCAGTTTTCACTAGAACCTGTTAAAAGTAAAAGGGGAAAAAAGAGTCCAGGCAATGAATAAAAATATTTTATTAAAGGTGGTACAGTGCAACCGGGTTATTCCAAATTCCCGGTTGTTCCAAATGTTTTGAAAACAAATGGAATTTTTTCTATATGCCGTATTCGCTCTATTATAAGCCTCCGTTTCCTTGAACGCATGGTGTAGAGTATGGGGTTTCATTTTCAGTAAAAAGAAAGGCATTACATACCATGCGTCCGCTAACACAGTGTATGCCTATATTATTATTATTATTATTATTATTATTATTATTATTATTGGTATTTTCTGAGTCTGCAAACACAATTGGTAGTCTACCGGCATCACATTCACAGCCTTGAAAAGAAAAAAAACCCCGTGCCGTGACCTATTTCTCTTTGTCCCCGTCTTTGTTGCATCAGGTCTATTAATAGAACCCACTTCAATTGGGGGTGACCGTACTCTATGAAGTTCCATGAATCCTCTATCTAAACTGTCATTTTTTATACCCTATTACAATATTTTAAAGGAAATTTGTTTTAAAAAGCAGTGTTTTTAGACGTCTTGACTTATCTGCGTCATTGTTTCCGCATGGAAAAAAATAGGTTTAATACGAGTGTTGAATCTAGATTCGTCAGTTGACAAGATGTCTTCCTATAAGAGAAAAGGTCCATTGACGGTCCCAAGCCCGTATATACCATGCAGAGGGAAATGTTATCACTTTTTGCATGCTACACGCTCACTACATGAAATTTTAGGCATTTTCGGTTATTCCAAATTCCCTGTTGTTAATCAAAAAATGTTCAGAAACCCGGCCGATTTGGATTAAGCGGATCCAACTGTAGTATGTTTTTAATTTTGGCATCTCATTTGTAGTGTTTCAAATAACCTTTATGTTGGACTATAATTGACTATAATTATTTTGATAGAAAGAATGGGATTTTCTGGTTGAAGAAATTGAAACTATATGCAGGGTAAAAATGTCAAAAAGACTTTACTACCAAAGATGAGATTCATGAATATACTTCTACTGAACAAAATTGATGAAAGGGTAAATGATACATAATACAATACATAATGAAGCTAATCAAATAGGAAACAAGTTTATTTTTACAAAGTTAAACACAAATTTGTAATCTAGTGATATGGATAACAGTATTAAAAGTATTATGAAATTATTTCATTTTCGGGAGAAAAGAGCAAGAATTAAATAGACATATCCCATTTCAGTTTCAGTTTTATAATCATATGAACAAACTAAGAGAAGTTTGCTCAACATCATTGAAATTTAAGCCAAAAAAACTATCTCTTATAGAATCATACTGAATGTCTCATACATGAAAATTAATTTCAACACTCTTTTCAATTTCTTAAGACCAAATCAAAATAACGTAAGTAATAAAGCAAATATATCTTTGTGTGGAAACAGTTTTTGCATGAATACATATTCTATGTAAGACATTACTCGAATACAAAAAGTTAAATCTATACGAAAGGTTAAATCTATAAAATAAGCTTATAAAATTTAATGAGAGCCTTTATTTATTTATTTGTTGTTTTTTTGCATTAGGATGGACATAATCCATTTTAATGATAATTATGATTTTCTATGAAGGCAGTCAGTTTTTTGTTTTCTTCAAAACTTGGCTTGATAAGTAGTTTAAATAACAACAGTAACCAGACTTGTATCCTTCAAGGTCTTGTTAAGCTTCATATTGTTATTTGAAGCAATAATGCATAATAATTTTAAAATCTTTAGCCTTCAGCAGCCATACATAGAAATGATGTAATGTCTGAAATATAATGAAATGCACTGTAAATATAAGCATTCCTGTACATAATTCAAATATTTATTGCAAGTCACAAAACCTTTAAATAGATTATATTTTTTTCAGTTTTGTTGTTGTCGTTTTTTCCCCTTCCTTCCACTTCTAAGACTTTTTTCTCAAATTTTTATTTTCTTGTTTTTCATAAATGCATTTTTAAACTCTATTTTGTTTGTTTATGGAACAGTTTTTAAATTTGTCTTTGCTTATGGCTCATTTTCCTTTATTTTATATTATTTTTTCCAAATTTCCTTTATTATGCTATTACTATTACTATTAATTATTTATAATTTTGGGACCTACGGTAGGCACACAGTTTCACACATAAGGCCTAATGTAGTGGACTAGCTTTTGGGAATGCCTGTCACTGTTAGGCCTGCAGCAAGTGCTAAAGATAGACCAACTCTTTTCTATGATGACTGACTATAACTTCATTGACAGCGACAATCTTGAAATACTTGCCCCCAATACCTTCGGCTTGGTCTGTCTAGTCTAACCCCTTCTCCTTTTAACCTTTATCATATCCTACATCCAGTATTGTTTTCATTACTTGTATCAACCTTTGAGTGACACCGTGAAAGTTAATATAGATATTTAATAGTATGAACATATATCCTTAAGGAATACAAAATTAAGCCACTGTTGGGTTTTAGAGAAAAAAGTAAAAGAAGGACAGTATCAAGAAACAAAGATATAAATACCGGTACCCAATAATAATGGACAAAACAGATTAACTATGACATTTTGGGTATAAAACCCTTCATCAGACAATGAAACACAAGACAAAAAAGACAATATTTACATAATGTGAAGGGGAAGAGAGAGTGAGACAGAAAAGTTAGATATGGAGGATAAAAATGAAAGATAAGGGAGAAAGGAGAAAAAAAATAATAAATCCGCCGGAGAGGCAGTATTTTCGTCAACTTTTCACTACCAAAGGGTTAACAAATCCAAGTAGGATAAAGAAAGATGAATGAACCAGCGTCAGTTCAATTTGTTTCTTGATACTGTTAAAAATTTTGATTTCCACAAAATCAACATTTTGACTTCGAATTAAGTAAATTGACCAGCTATCATTCATTTCAAATTAATGGCCAGAATGTAAAACAAAAACAAAAAGGAAAATACACCTGATTCTTAGCAAACTTTGAATTAAGCAAAGTTAGAATTGTTTGACTATGGGTTCCAAGGTTTCCACTGTCAATTTTCAATAAATTATTATTTCTCTAATAAGCAGGTCTTGTTTTCCATAACTGCATTACTGGTTTAGCTTAAGATGGAAAAAGGGCTATCCATTTATACACAGGAAGTGAAAAAGATTAAGGAAGGAACGATACAGGATGTTTCAAATGAAAAGCCATGCTTTTGAAAATTAATTGCCACATAAAAGGATAAAAATTAAGATATATTGGTCATAAAAAAATTCTAGTACTACAATCACTATGGAGATATTGCAGAAATGAGTAGGAAGATCTACATCTACTTACAGGTGGAAACAAGATCAAAGAATAAATAGTTACGGTAATCATTGTTTGGAAGACTGCCTGCTAATCATGAATCATAGGATTTTAAATGAATATACATGATGTACATGAAATGAAGATATGTCACAGTTGGGAGTATGTGAGTACTGTGAGTATTCAGCTCAAAGAAAGATCAGGCTAAACTCAGACCATCACTGTCTGTAAGGGCAAGATAGGTAGGATGGCACTGTGAAAAAGGGAGTCAGTACCATAGAACTGGGAGTATAGCACTTCTAATGATGTATCAACATTGATTTACGAAAATTGCTTATTATTATTTGATTCATGAGTTTGAGTGTAAGGAAGATGAAAGGAAATAAGCCCCACTATTTGATTTCTTTGATTTATGAGGAATTTTCATTATGGCATGAATGTAAATGCCATCATGTTTTCTTTACACCACCCTGATACTAATACTGTTGTTGACAGATTTCTAATGTCATGTAAGTGAACTCCTTATGAAATGTGAAATTTGCTGTGTTAATTCTTGGACTTTATTATTATGATTATGATTTGACTAGATCTCAGTATGATATTATGTATTTTGACTGGGAAAACACTTTTTTATTCTCTTGGCTGTCGATATGTATCAAGCTTTCCCCTCCCCAATTTGTTAGAAATAATATGGTTTGCACTCTAAATCATTGGAAAGTAGACTGATTCGTGTATTTGATAGTTATACGTAGTATCACTATATATTATTTGTAGGCTCAAGTAGTTGCCAATATTCATTTATTGTCCAATAATATTTTTCCTAATCTCATTGCTAAAATTAAATATAATTAAAATTCCATTGAACTGCATGCTATAGACATTTGTCCTAAATAAATTAATAATTGAATACCTTTTCGCTGCAAGATTTATGAAAACAAAGTAACAAAGTCATGATTTTTAAAAGTCATTATTTTATTAAAGGTGAAAGAGGCGTGCAGAAAGGATAGAAAGGGATTATGAGAATTGAATTTGCTGCTAATCCTCTGCTTTTGAACTCCTCTACATTGAACGTGTCAAGTGCAGGGCATTAAATATATTGAAATGATATTATTCATTATTGTGTACTGTGTCTAATTCTATCTCTAACCATGAACATTAGCTGTCAATAAATATTGATTTCTTTGATGAGCTCCACAGTCTTTCTAATGTTGTAAATATGTAAATAACATGGCTTTAATAATTGAGTCTATTCAATAACTGAATGATGTTTGGTCTCTACATATGAAGCTCACTCATAAGGCGGATGAAGCAAAGAAAATGTGCCTCTTCTTTTTTTTTTTTTTGTGACTATTTTTGAAAATACTAACCAATGCATTTTATTTTGAGATGTCTCTGGATATTTATATATATCTTATTAACTTTAACCACTGAATTTCTTAGGACAGTCAACAGACAGACGGACACAAATTTAACATTTTGTTCAAATTAAATCTCCTTGATAAAAAGTCTATCATGAAGCAAGAAGAAAAACAAACCAATCCCAAATGTTCAAGCAGCAGCACTTGAAATACAACTGCCACACAGGTGGCTGATACTACACACTCATTCCACATGACTGTCATCACGGAAATTTGCAAATTACATGTACAACCCTAAAATTTGCACACACACAAACAAAAAAAAGCCAAAATTTGCCAAATAAATTGCCAAATTTGTCAAGAAATTTGCATTAAGGATCCATACAATTGCTGCATGCATGCATGAAACAGACTTAGTAAAACAGACTGGTGTTTTGGTGGGTTTTTTTTGTTGAAAATTCATAAATTCTTTTATTAAAAGAATATTAAAAAGCCCTACATCATGTTAACACATGTATAGTCATGCATTTGGAAAATAAATCTGAAAATGAAAATACGATAACTATCAAATTTACATCCAAGATTCACAAGAATGAAGTTATTATAATATAGAAAAACTAATGCCTTCAAGGTTGCAGAAAGTTGTGAAATTTGCGGCCACAAATTACCAAACTGATATCTGGTATTTTACTAATTTTAGGTTAAGATACTCTATTTTCCAACCAACTTTACCAAATTTGTGTGGAGTTAGTGGTCTGTTGTTGGAATATCACTTGATGTTTATGAAAATTGAGTGGCAGGATAATCAGGTTGAGGTTTATAAACAATACAAAGATTCACTGAAATCCATTGGTTAATTTTAATCATATAGTCATCCCTATCTTTTGTGATTTAGAGAGGGTTAGGCACATTTTTCTCTCCCATTCAATATATATTTTTGTGAATATTGCGCACAAACACTTGGGTATAAATATCAAAATAGTCCTCTCCATTGTATTTGTAATCTGCATACACAAAAGTCCTTGTCATTTTCTGCTTCATTAAAGATATATTATTTCAAAATATGATATTTGTACAGTAACAACAACAGTTATCCCCATTTGTAACTAGGCTTATTTTTTACTCATTTTCACTATCATAGCCATAGCATAATGAACTGTGTATTGTGGATACATCTTTTGTGTGTTCCAAAAGGGTTGCAAGCATCTTCCTGTGAGAATGACTAGTTATTTTTACTCATTTTCACTATCATAGCCATAGCATAATGAACTGTGTATTGTGGATACATCTTTTGTGTGTTCCCAAAGGGTTGTAAGCATCTTCCTGTGAGAATGACTATGAGAAGCCAACAAAATATAAGTGAAAATATTTTTTGAGAATCAAATCCATAAACATAAACGTTTGTTAAGCATTTTCACTCCTCTTGGAATAGGAGAGGGAGCAGATAGCTGTGGTTAAGGCGCTCGTCTACCAAGCCAAAGGTCCCTGGTTCAAACCCGTGCAGGCTTGAATTTGAAATCCAATTTTTTTGGGGTTTCCTTCTGCCCCCTATCCTTAAGTTGCTAGGATAAAGAGTGCCAAGTCCTATCGGAGACGGACTATGATATC
>JASKDV010203286.1:0-10741 GCA_032466395.1 Aegires albopunctatus
CACACACACACACACACACACACACAAAAAATAAAAATAAAATAAAAAACAATACAGGTCAATAATTCATTCATTACAGCAATCAATTCAAGGAGATATATACAGAGTAAAATTTCTTTTCTCAGTGCCACTACCACCAGTGCCTGGTATTGCAAAGTGTAGGGAATCGATTTCAATTGAACAATGCTGTAAAGTCTTCTTCCTTTACATAAAACCGTATTTACAACTGTTTCATGGTCCTCTTGATAAAATTGTGATATCAGACCTTTTTTTTTTTTACCTTGATTTGTAATCTATTGTCATTTGCCAATCAAAATCTTGCACAGTTAACTCACTGAGGACCAAACCTGAACTGCACTAAAAAATGCATTGGGGACCAAGCCTGACTTTTCTCAGGTTTGCCATGATTAACACTAAATCTTTATATACTATAACTTTAAGCTTATTATTGCAAAACAAATTTAAAAGTAAATACAAAAAGCACCACAGAACATCAAACTAGATGATTATGTCAAACTACATGCAAAATCTCACCTCTCTTAAGTGATTAGAGCATATTATCCAAATGGTGGTTTGAAAATGCATAAAAATATAAACGGCTGGTCCCAGGGGGTATGCTTGGCTCAAATAGGCTGATCCTCGGAGAGTTAAATGAAAAATGGTACAATATAGTATATAGCACATCACAGGCCAGCATAATATAGTAAATTGTTCTACAACATCAAATATCTCTATATCATAGCACTATGCATTGCTATTGGCAAAGATTTTTATAAGTTGTCTATTTGTATATCATCAATTCTATTTCTTTATTTCAGTTGTTTGCTGTCAAGAACAACATAAGACATAACTTTCACAACTGGGTCAATTAGAGATACCGGTATTTTAAATTTTAATTGGAATATTCTGAATTTAAATTCAGTTATATTGAATTTTGAATTAAATTATTTTGAATTTTGAAATTCAATTTTGAGTTTAAACATTTTAGAATTTTGTATTTGAATTTGAAAATGAAGGAAATTTGATTTTGAGATTAGTCTGACTTAACTATGATAAAGTTAGCAAGACAGAGTTTTAAACAGTCAAGAAAAGAGACGGGAAATTTATTTATTTTTTTTTAAATCTACTACAATACAGTGACTTATTCATTTCTAATTTTTTAAAAAGAACAAAAAAAGAATTAGTAGCTCTGTTGGGGTTGTTGCTGGTTTTTCTTCCAACCAGATCCATGAGATATGACAGTTCTAAACTTGGGATTAAATTTTTGAACTGGATGGGATAATGTAAAAAGTAAACAAACAATCAAATCACAAGGTAAGATGTTCTATCAAACATATGGAAGGGATATGATAATAATAAATACACATTTCAATAACTATCCAACTTTTATCATGAGTATATGTGTATATGTATATAATCTAATACATAGCATGAACAGTAGAAACCTGTCAATTCCAAATTTGAGAGACCATTGCTTATATTTTGATTTGAACATATATAACAATAAAACATTTATAAAAAAACAATTAAAGCTTCAATTTCTTTTTGGTTTAACCTTTATTTCAGATTAGCCATTTTTGCTTATTAAACAGGTTTCTATTGTATTTCAAAAAGAAAAATGGAAGACCAAAGCTCCTGTCTTGATGGCATCCTTTTTAGCACAGGCATAAAAGAAAATATATACATTGATTTATTATGAATGGTTTACCCAAAATAACCTTGATGAGACAAGAGTTAAAAGTAGAAGAAAGAAAAAATGAACATCGTGGCAGCGAAAGGATGGTAATCGACCCTGATGTAATATAACAGGGCAACCCATTTCCTTACCAAGTTAGCAAAAGCTTGTTAAATTATATCCTGGCCTGGATTCTAATACTGCTTCTTCACAGTGGAGTGGATTTCAAAAACATTCAATTATCATAACAATCACTGAGTTAGTCTATGGGTAAAGACAAACTGTTAATGGTAAAGAAAACAATGAATTGCTGAAAATATGAAAATAATATCTTGAACCATTTAACTAACGAGCGCAATGGCCAAAAGTGACCAAATATTTATTTACTTGAATGCCATTTTTGACATAAATTACTATAGGAAATGTAGAGAAGCTTACATATATCGATACAGAAGGTAATCAAGCTTCTATTTCAACCGTTGGATTATCATTTGAGCTCTTTTTCGCTTCAAAACTCAGCGAAATCTAGCCCGGGCCATTTTTTTCTCTTACAGATGTCACCCAAGTTGAACTTTAAAAAAAAAGTAGTAAACCAAGAGAAATTACGATGTCAAACATTATTTCATTGTAGACTTTGACTAAACATGTGAAATATTGACCAAAGCAATCACATTTCAATGATAAATAATCATTCGGGATAATATGAACTGTTAACTATGTTGCAAAATAATGAAAAATCATATTTCTTAGAATCATTGGAAATCAAGGTCGAAAGATGGGTTTCACTAAAAAAAAGCTGCTGGCAACTTTTTAGACACATCATGAGGTCACAGGAAGAAATCCCTTCCAACAGAGCCATGGTGATGTACTACACGAAACATGAAGATTGCTTCCGAGGAAGACCATTGACCTCAATTCAAACAACAATCAACAAAGAATTAATGCAACTTAAAATCAAAACAAGATTTAGACCACTCAAGATCACTTGCACAAAATCGAAAGGAATGGAACTCTTTGACCGCAGAAAGCACCAAAGCCCACAAGTCAAGTAAAAATACTTTGGGCAGAGAACTAATAAAAGATCCTGGTAAATCATCTTCATTGATTGCAATGGTTCACAAGAAACAATTTCAGCCGGCCAAAAAGTTTGAGATTGGCAAGATAGTGACAGCTGTATGGTAAAAGGGGATGGTACTTTGGAAACACAAATAAAAACATCAAAATCAAAATTTGTTTAGCACAGCAAAGTAGAAAAGAGATAAGAAAATTCAAACGCACTACAACAAATGATATGTACTTGACAAAAGTAGCTTTGATGATTTTGTGCATTTGTCTTATGCGATCAAAATTAATTAACTCCATCATCAAATCTTACGCAAAACTATGCAAGAGCAAAATAAATGAGAGAAAATTTGTGGCCCATCAATTTGAATGCCATCAACAAGCTGCCATTCTCAATGGTGGAGCAAATAGATGTATGCTTTTCATCTTTCACTATTCTCTTTGATAACTATATAATTAATAGAAATGAACTTTTTATTATTATTCAACTAAAAAGATTTCCTCAAAAACTGGATTTATTTCAGACTTATTGGTTTGGATCAGCAACCAAAATGGATTTTTCTCATCTTCCCCAAAAGGAAAAGTATCATGTAAAGTAACAGCAGACACAAAATAATAATATTAATAATAATAATTATAATATTAATAATAATAATAATAATATTAATAATAATAACATTAATATCTGTATTTCAGACGAAATGGATGCATATGGCAATATTCAGTGGGACTCATATTTAAAAGAAATTTCATGAGATTCAAAATCAATGGAAATAACATAGTGACAACTCTGAGAAGAAACAAAGGATCTCAATTTAAATCATGCAGGTATGTTTTGGGATAACCCTTTCTTTCATCCACATTAAAATGAAGGTGTAAAACAAAACAAACAAACCAAAACTAATACAATACAAAGACATACATAAAACAGGAAAAACTTAGCTTCAATAGATAAACAAATGAACAGGGTAATCAAAATCATTAAATAAAGATTAAAGAGAGAGTACCATTCTGAACCCGATTGACGACTAAAAGCTGCTGCCAGTGGTTGCGCATTCAGCCTTTTATAAGAACATTTGGTAAAGAAATGAGTTTCTTATTGTATAAAATCATCTAAACTGCTCATAAGAGTTTTGTGATAATAGCCATTTAAAGGGGCAACTACAATTAATTTCATCGCATCTTTTGCATTTTAGCATTGCCTCTTTAGTCAATTTGTAAAATATACTGACCATATAGTTCAGTGAACATGTTTTGTTCCCTTTTGGTGGCAAACAATCAGTTAAATAAAGGAGGCCACAAGAGCGAAAAAAATGCACAAAGGATAGTACAAACTGAAAAGTTAGACAAAAGCGGAATGTATGAGCTGATCGGAGATGAGTAACCCATAATCCAAGAATCTAGAATGAGAAGAATAGTAACTGGAGAGAGAGTTTTCAAATTTATCTCTGTTAGTGATCTAGATCTTTTACTTCTTCTTAGAAATGTCTCTTCCTGATCCTTTTATAAGTAAGAACTATAGTTAGTGTTTTCACATCTTTTGGCAGTCCTGCCATGTTCTTTTCTAACCCGCTGAAGGCAAAATCTTTATTTAAGGGAAAATCATTTTGTAATGAGGTCAAGAAAGATGAACACTTTATCTCTGATGATAAACAAATAAACACAAAACACAAAAGATAGATTGGAACATGAATTAAGTATCTAAAAATGTTTCTGGTCAAAGACATAATTTATATACAAACAATATGAATTCAAAGCATAATGCTCCATATCAAGGTATTTAATAGGCAAGTTTTAAAAAAGATAAAAATGAAAAGAATAATGCTACTGAACCAAGCCCAACCCACCGTCTTGCTCAATCTCCAAACTGAAGAATGAAAATAATAGATCTGCATGTGAACCTTCACTGGATTGTCTTAACTTTTTCTCATCAGATTTACAAGTATTTGCTGATTTTCCAGCTATGGTTAAGTTTAAGACAATAATGGTATGGACATGACGGCTATAAATAATATAAATTACATGCTATGTAGGCTACATCAATTACTTGATTACACTCTAGGATCTAGATCTACTGGGATTCAAAGAAAGGAATTGTCTTGGTTGCAGTCTTTTTCCTCGAACCAATTCCATTGAAACTTAATAAGAACATCAATTTCAATAGCTTTGGGATCTGCTTACTGATATAGAAATTATTCATGCATGATGATTGAAAAAGTAAACTTTACGGTAAATACAAGATTGTAAAGAAAATCATATTCAGAGCGTTGTCTTTACGTTGAATAATGCCAGCACAGGAAATAATCATAACCAAAAATTGCACTGCACATGCGCAAATGCACCACTTAGTCATTTTTTCTATTCGCATATATATTCGCATGTTTGAACATCGGCATTCCAACATTACAGTCAGCAGCAGTCGGAAAGCAAAATTGTCCACTTTCAAACTTGCCGACAGTGTTGCGACAGTGTGAAATGGCAAATTAAAAGCTCTGGGAATATGTGATCACAAAAGATTCAGTCCAGCCGCAATTTTCTGAAAACATGCATCTACCCGAGAATTAAAAATGTATAAAACTGTAGTAAAGAATTGATATAATAAACTAAATGACTGAATTTCATCCTCTCTCTCTAAAAAAAAAAGAAGACATTCTGATGAAAGTGAAAGAAAAATATAATTACATGTAATGCCTGGGGGTAAATGCAGTAAGATTAATTCAACAGTATTTTAAAGCTTTCATGAATCACAACAGTGATTTAGTTTGCTTTATGATTGTCACAGCCAATTTTCAAAAAAGTTTTGCAATAATAATAATAATATTAATGGGAAATGGCTATACAAAAAATACAAAACATTTATATTGAAAACCATTAAAAAAAAAAAAAACATCAGCTGACATCATCATCTGGTCAAGTGTACTCCTCGAACATTAATGGGACACCATTGTAATAATGTTCAGTTGACACAAAGAGCTTAAATCATGCATCAGTAGTATAATAACTATTTCAGTCTCTGAATCAAGGAGTCCAAGGATACAAAATTAATTTTAAATTGGAAGACTGGATTATCTTATTGTTTTTCTGTTCAATCATATCAATAAACGAAAAAGTATCTCATTCTTTTCAACATGAAGGATTCATAATATACATCCATTTTTCCAAAAGAAAATAAAAATTACATAAAAAGAATTAAATGTGACATAAAATTGTAGATCAAGGGAAAATGTCACTGATCTAATAACAGACATTGAAAAAAATCTCAAGGTTTAGATCGTTATGTCAAATCTTGATGGATAATTTCAAAAGAACGTTTAATCATATGATTAATTTCAAATCGGCTAGTGAAATATTGAAAATATTTGTTTAGATTCCCAAATGGGGCTTAATCTATGACACTGACCTATCAAACAAAACCGAAAAAAAAATAATTGGAATGTAAAATTAGAAAGAATATAAAATCATCTTCTATAAATATCAAAAGAATGCTTCGGTTTGTCTTTTTTTAAAAAATAAGTCAATTAAATAATGTGCACCACCTAATTCCACTCTGTAAAGACTTGAAAAAAACAACAAAAAAACCTCAAACCTTCACAGTACTGTATATACAATTCCCAAAGGACGAATACAATAAATAATAAGTATGATGTGTAGAATCTGAAACTTTTATTCCATCCGCTATGGAATTATGGAAAAAGACATACGTACACAGTTTTGTAAGAAAGCCAATATGATGATGGCAAACTGCAATAAAAAGAAAACAGCTTGATTTCATGACCCTGATAGAGACAGTAGTTAAAATAGTTTTTACAAATAAAGTAATAAAACACAAGAAGAGAATGTCCCTTCTTCTGAATTTCTTGGATCTTTGGAATAAGCATTCACCCTTTCAGATAGAATAGATTTAAGAAAAAGATAAAAGATGAGATAAAAACCAACATTTTGGGATTTGTTGGGCTTTCTTTGCAATAAATAGAGAAATAGAAGTTATACTGTTAACACTTCCTTACCTCGTGTAAAGAGATGATTACGTCACATAGTGGTAACAGGAAAAAAAAATTTAGAGCCCAGAGATAAAAGGCAAAAACAATAATAAAAGACAACTAATTAATGCATTATCAGCTGTGTTCAATATCATCATAATAATCAAAATCAGCGAAGAAAAAATACCCGCTATAAAATGTTCCTGAATAATATCAATTGTAAATGCCTCAGAATCTATCATACTCCAAAGAAAGAAGTGTGCTCACATTGATATCCTCAATATCTTTCCATAGAAGAAAAACTCAGTTCTTTAGTTCACAACCTATTACGATATGATTTGTAAGATAAAACCAATCTTTTCTAACAATTCATCTTCAAACACAGATAATTAAAGGTGAAGATTTTCTGCATGGGACAAAAAAAAATGTTGAATACGGTGTGCTTGATTGTGTTCTACCAATCATTGGTTGGTTATTTTGGTTCCTAATTGAAGAAGAAGTATAAAGTAGAGATTATCTCAGAGGAAATGGAAGTGGAAGATAATTAACACATAATAGTTTGGAGAGCTTTTTTTCGGACATGATTTCATGTTTTTACGATCAAAGCAATTACCAAAAAGCTCTATGAATGGAATGCAAAAATGAAAAAGACAATGTAATGATGTAATCTTTTAAATAAAATATTTCTTGATTAAAAAAAAAAAAAAAAAAAAAGCATGGTAATGTAACATGCCTTATTAAAAATAATGTACCGTGCTTTACCTTTTAAATAAATTACAGTGCAATTTTCTTAAAATATAGATTCAATCTATGATAAAATGATGGAAGACATAAAAATATGAAAATAGAATTTTAATATAACTCCAGCCTGCAGCAATATATTATAATCAAAAATAAAGTTTTACCCCGTAAGATATAATAATATATAATGAAAACAACAAGCATGTTTCTTTGCAGATTTTATATAATAGAATATCATTCACATCCCTGACTATCTACCGACCAAAGGACAAAAATATAAACTGCAACACTGATCATCTCACGAGACCAGAATATTTAAAAAATATATGAACAGTCAAATTTTGATTTTTTTAAAAACAACATTGGGCAAGTGGTCAATAATGACAATGAGTTAATGTAAGATACAAACTTTGTTATGTTTTTGTGAAATTGAGCCTTGGTAGTAGGACTATTCATTCCTGGACAAAAAAGAGATGCCAAACAAAATAAAAAGGAAAATTCACGCTTAAATAGCACTCATCTCCACGACGTAAATGTGCTCAAAGCAATGCCTTTTATACTTCCCATGGCTGAGAGCAACACAGAATATGCAGACAAAGAATGCAAAACCTTATAGGCATGAATATGTTTTCAAAAATGGACAAAGTTGCCTTAACAGCCTAGTATTCATTTACACCTGAGTTGAGTGAAGCAATCAGGACAAAGTGTCTTACCTAAGGACACATCTCAAATGACCTGTTCAATACATCTTTGTACATAGCCTGATTTAATTCTACAATGTCAGCAATCCAAATGGAGTTGGTAAATAAAGACTGCTGGACTTCTCTCGTGCTTGATTTACAGTGTCAAGCACTAAGTCAATGATGTTCCATTACAATCAACGCACTTTAATAAAAATGCTTTTTATGATACAAATAGAGAATATTGTAACTTGAAAAACATTCAATGTAAATGTAAATGACGTGATATCAAAACCAAAGCTAACACTGCATAAAACATTAGTCATGTAACAATTAAATTGCTTTGTCAAAGACAGTATTCTATGTGAGAAGTAGAATAAGAGGAGACTATAGCATTGGATTTATTGTCTATTAACTTAGAATTGATAAAAATCGTGGTGACTAGGGAGGTTTAATTTCAAGTCCCTTGTATATCAAATGTATCTGGTGTGAGCAGTAAATTGCTGTTATTTATGATATTTTTATATTATAAATAAAAAAATTAAACGACCTTACACTTTTCTTAAAAAGAATAAACAACATATTGTCTAAACGTGTCATCTAAAGTCCAGGTTCCTGGTCCTCAAAGAGAGTGTAAGGTGTGGTCCAAACAGTTAGCCTGTGATGCATATTACGGATGAGCCGGGTGGCATGACTAGCCTCAAGGGCACTGAAGGTCAAAGTGATAAAGGACAAACAACAGCCACCGATGGCCATGTAGAAACCAACACCGAATTCTGTCTCATCGTCATGTATGGGTAGCTTGTCCAGAGAGAAGAAGTTTTGGAATTTCAGACCAAATGTCGTCACTGAGTAAATTCCACACAAAACTGTAATCAACAAAGAAGAATCACATCTCTGTAAAAAATATTGTTGTATCTTTAACTATTGTGTTAAAGTTTAAAATTCCTACTGGGTTTTAACCCTAATCGTGCGTCACGTTTTTTTGTCGTATTCGTACGAATGGGGTAACTCACCCATACTTCATATAGGGAAAAAATCATGATATCCCTATTCGTACGAATGGAGTAACTCAAGTACCCCATGTATCATATAATGAAAAAATCCTTATATCCCTATCCATACGAATGGGGTACTCAGGGACCCTCATGTTTCATAAAGAGAAAAAACAATATACATCCATATTTTATTAATGGGGTGACTACATCACATCATTTGCAATAAATTTTGCATACCCGTTTAAAACAATAATTTTTTGAGGAATACTGAAAATTTCAGAGAAAATTTTGCACTAAAAGCATTTCAAAACAATTAAAAACAACCTCGAGGGTACCAAAAGTAGCCCACACGTACGCTTAGGGTTAATACAATTTGGGAGAATAGTGCTGGGCTATTTTTTAACCATTTAATAATTATTAATTCAGACTTCCCTAGTAAGAAAATTCAAAATTTTGTAATGACTTCATAATATTTTTGTAATTTGACAGAAATATCTGTAATGAGGCAGTTACTTCTCAAAATATAAAAAAAACAATAATGGTTGTGTTAATGTTAATATGATAGTTGTCTTAAAACTTAAAATGCTTGTGACTCTTTCCAAAGAAGGTTCCATGTTTAATTTTTTAAAGATTCTAGACCTACATGGAAAATTGAATGTCTAAATTATAGCATCTTGAATGTTGGTTTGATGGAAAGAGGTATAAAATACCAGTCTAAAAGTAGAAACAAAGTGATGCCATAGTCAAATTATATATATCTCAAAAATCTGTATTCTACCGGCAATTTTGCAATTCTGTAATTTGGCGTGGTTTGATCGGGTTTTCTGTAACGATTACAGATTTTCTGTTTTATAATTACCAAATCTGCAGTTTAAAGCATTATAAAATGGATTTTTCCCATAATCTATGCTTCTAAAATCATCTGTGGCATCCAATTTATTGCTGATTCATGTGAAGAAAGAGTTTAAGAAAGTCTAAAACTTCAACAAGTGACATAATTTCAGTTTCAATTTTTTAAAAATGTTGATAATAAACCCCCACAACGGCATTTGAATAGACAATGAATACAATAGTACAGAGATAACTAATATATAGTTAAGTTAATTTACTATTGAACTATTGTAAATCAAATGATATCTTACAATGCACTAAATTGTGCTTTTCCCTCTCTCACACACTAGATGCTTGATGAAATAACAATACAACAACAACAACAATGTTGATGATAATAATAATAATATTAACAATCATGCTTTTCCCTCTCTCACACACCAGATGCAGGATGAAATAACAATACATCAACAACAATGATAATAATAATAATACTGGTAATATTATCAACAACAACAATAATAATAGTAATAAAAATATGATTTTTATATTGTTATAATTTTTTCATGGATGGAGATCAGGAACATTTGATTTTTTCCGTACATTCAGGCATTTGCTTTCTTTTTTTTGTTGAAAGGTTAAAATTTATGAAGTGTTTATTTTACTTTCGGATTGCTAAATTTTCTTACCTTTATTATTGTTGTTGTTGTATTGAATTTAACCCATGTCCACTACTTTGGTGATATCAGGGTTATCCTAGACTGCCTTGTAAAC
>JASKDV010203297.1:0-10741 GCA_032466395.1 Aegires albopunctatus
TTTTTCTTATTCCTTGCATTTGAATTTTTGTACAGGCAGGTTATATTAAAAGGATTATAACTCTAAATACACTATGCTTATAGATATAGGGGGTATGATGTATATCGTGTGGTGTGGTGCAAGAATTTTACTAACATTCCGCGGACCGCGTATATCTTGCTGATTTTTTTTCAAAGCTAATCCCCATCCCTGTATTGAAAACCCTTTGGCACTGATAGGCAGGTCTCAGGACTGCTCCCAATACACTGAAGACCTTCTGGCACTGGTAGTAGGCAGGCCACCGGACCGGTGATCCACTTAAGCACTTCCTTTCTTTTATATAATACATGTAATGATATTATAACAACAGTGTTGCTGTTCCTTCCCCACCAAGTCTCGCTAAGATTTTGCGTTCTAAAGTTTTGTGAATTCAATAAAAATGTTGCCCGATATCTTATTAATTAATTGTATTCAATATTACTTATTATATACTGGTATTGTTTTATATCCTCAGTTTACAGCCTAAAGGGAAAAAAATGCACTCATTTTGGGCAGCTGAAAAAATAGCTAAAGATCGTCTGTCAAAGAAACATGAAGAAAGAGAGGTATTTTGATAATATACTGCAGCTCTGTTAATGAGATTCATCAAAGAAAAGAAAAAAATCATGTTGACTGTTATTAAATTTCAAGAACAAAGGTTACTTAAGTGTGCCTATTTCATTGAATCACATAAATATTTGGATAACTTTGAAATATTTTAGCTGTAGTAATATTTTGAAAATAAACCAATATGTTGTTACCTAGTTTATATCTATACCTTTTCATATCATTGAAAAGAAAACTATTTGTTGTACAAAGTAGAGCTGAATTGACAAACATGATTAAAGTCAAGTTTTTTTTAATTTAGTGTTTTGCCTAACCAGAGACCTCAGTTCTCTACAAGAAATGTCACAAGTACCCTGATGGATTTGGGGGGGGGGGGGGGGTGTTACCATGGCTCAAACTAAACCAACAAGCCGCAACATTTAGCATTGTGAGATACAATAATCATCACTAAGCTTTGGAATGGACTGGTTAATAAAGGTTTTGTTTAGTTGTCAGTCATTGACACCTGAGTTATTTGAAAAGTTTTTCAACTCATCTATAGTATATCCAGTTAAATAATGAGGGGAGAGTAGGTGGCATTCAGTCTAGGTCTTGTCATTGCAAACAATGATAAAGCTGAGCTGTAATTCATAGTCCATCATAACAATGCACATTGACGCAGCCTAAAATGTTGACATTATGGTGATCTGTATAATTTATTGTAATCCATGATCTCAGTGCAGTGACAATAACCAATAATATGACATCAATCATTCATACCGTTAGACATCGTATGCTAATTTTTAGGGTAGGTCATTCTAGGCGTTGACATTTTAGCTATTTTTTCAGTGTCTCTGTCTCATAAGCAGTCGAATTATTATTATTTTTGTTGTTGTTTTGTTTTTGGTGTTTTAGTTTGTTGTAAAAATTAGGAGTTTTGATATTAAATATGTAATAATGAATGCAATTAATAGTTACTTAGTATAGATAATCAGTTTTATTAAGATATACATTTGAACATTGCATTTATTGATCAATTTTTGATTATTTTATTCCACTCTTTAAATTCTTTATAGAGGCAACAGACAATCAAAACAGAGAAAAAGCAAGCTCTTGAGGAATACAAATCCAAGAAGCAAGCTCGTCATTTAAAACTTTGCAAAAGAACTAGGAAAGGGCAGCCAGTGATGAAGATGCAGATGGAAATTCTTTTGGACAAAATAAAGAAGCAAAAGAGTGTCGACTGACAATATAGATTTTTAATATCTCTTAAGTCTCACTATAAATGTAAACAGACCTGCCTAGGATTACAGCACTACGAAAAACAATTGATAACAACATTACATTTTTTTTCTAGCGGTCTTGTTGGTTGTATGAAATTGCAAACCTTTACATAGTTGATAAGATCCGTTAAAAATATCACTATTAATAATTTGACCGCCCAGTGCAATGATCATGCTATTTATGTAGTGTATGGCACCTGGTAGCATAAAATCTTTACAGTATATTACTTTTTTTCTTTGTTCATGTTATTGTGATATGAGGTAGGACAAACAGAAAATTATTTTTTAAGCAACAGAAAAGAGGAATGGCTTAGCACATAGATCATTTTATTCTTAATATTTTGATACCAAATTTAGCTCTCTAACTCTAAGTCTAAGTTGATTACAGTGAAACTTGGATACAGCGAGGTCATCGGGACCGACGGGTCATTCTTGTTGGATCCGAGGTGTCGTCGAATGCGAGGTAGGGCGAGGGCGGCACATATGATAAAGGGGTGTTACTCCTATTTGTTAGTAATTACCGTATTCGCTCTATTACCCGCCCCGGGGTCGTGAAAATGAGAGGGCGGCTTCTAATAGAGTATCAAAAATAACTGTTCTGATGGAAAATTTTAGGTCTCTCCTTAGAACACTGTAGCCCCTATTGGAAGTAGATTCAATTAATAAACCGTACGCAAATATATGGGACAGAAGAGAATGGGGAGAGATTAGTTCGAACGTATGAGAGAGAGAGAGAGGAACTCAGTGCATGCTTTATTTGCCATTGGGCTGGTAGGCCCTTCAATCAATTGTTTTACAAAGAGTGTGTTCAATCACCCTACCACAGCTCCCAACGAGGTTTCAATAACCCTGGGCAGCCCAACCATAACCTTGGCGAGGCCAAGGCCGCAAGAGACTTCCGATCGCTTGCAAACTGCTTGATCGTGTTCGCCTCTTTAAAAGTTTTAATTTTTTATCATGTTTACATAGAGAGAAAAATAAAAGCTTTACGAAGTACGTGTCCGCATTTTACCCTACAAACGCACATAGACTTACACACAGTGCTAGGTCTGCAGCGCACTACACATAGGTATTCATTGAAAATGGTTTCTATTCAAATAACTCTAGTTTCGGCTCCTTTTAATTTATTATTGTGAAATTTTTAAACAATCTAGAATATTAAATTCTCTTTCTAACAGTACCGTTTACCAGAGAAAAAATATTGGAAGGTCCGATGCTGCGTCTAAAAACATTGTTTAACTTTTTAAGTAACTTCTATTCGGCTTATAAAGGCGAAAAAATATCGTAACAACAGGGAATTTAATATCTATTTATAGCAACCAATCAGGAACACTTTATAGTGTCAGAGCCTAAACTAGAAAGAAAAATCAGTCTAACAATCACATTTCAATATGCCATTGCGCTGGGTTCAACTTTTGCAAAATTGGACTTTGTGTAAGGCGCGCAGTACGTTAATACAAGCCCATTATATTATGTATGGATAGAAAGGGCTTGAATTGCTCTCTATGATAATATTACGATACGACTTCATTGGGAGGCGTGGGGATTGTGTAAAGATGACCGCCTCGCTGAAGCCGTTAACTAGGCTGTTTGTCATACCTCATTTTAGCATTGTGATTGCGTGGCTTTCAGAGAGAGAATGATTGAGTGAGTTTGCATTGTTTGCTTTTATCTCTGAGTGCTTTTGTATATGAAGTTCTGGGTAATTGAATGTGTGTGTTTTCGTTGGTAAGTATTGTTTATGTGACATGAAAATGGGGGTAGAAGGAGAATGATACTAATTTTGAATATTGCAATTAGGCAGGTCTGTATTAATTATAATTTGATGATAATGAGAATGCAATGCTCATAGCCCATAGATAATGTGGGCTGAAGATAAGAAGATAAAGACTTAATATGAATTATGGTGGATGCTGATGAGACTTTCCATTACTTTAATTTCCTTGTTTTCACATTGATTTAGATATTAATATTATCCTTCCACACCATATCCCTATTCATTCATAAAATGCAATACATCTGCCAATCTGTGTAAGAAAAATAAAATTTAGAATAGAGAATAGGGTGGTAAGAAAAGTGTTTGATCATAGATTTTGAAATATTTAATGATATGATATGTAACTCCTGCCATCGATTTGTTTCATTGTTTAAAGTAGGTTGATGCTAATGATACTATACAGCATTGATGTGACATCTGACTTGAAAGAAATGCAAGCAAGAGATTTGATGAACTGTATGTAGTGTCACTGTCAGTCAGATTGGTGTGCTGTGGATCAGAAATGCTTATACTTGTGTACATTTCATGTTTGCTCATAATTATTTAACTTGGTTTTGCAAGAAATAGCTATAATATTGTGCCTAAATTGAAAGTTTGTTTGAATGTACCGATTATCATATCGTTGTACCGTAAGCCCTGAACTGCATTTATAATATTCATTTGAACAGGCAAAAGAAATTTTATTCATTTTAGATAAAGTTGATGATTGTATGAACATGTGTTTATAACAATAAATTATGGGACTTCTTTTCTGTATCAGTTCCTATATGACTAAAGTAGATGAAACTGAAAGGGGTAAAATCAATAGAAAACAATAAGCCAACTTTGTACAAATTAAATGTTATGTTGTATATACAGTGTACAATAAAGAATATAATTTCCAATGGCAATTTGTGTTTGATTTCCTTCTTGTTTCTTGTATTCCATTCATTATGTTTTGTCAGGATACATGTACTGTATTAAATTGTCGATATTAAAATAATTAAATGAAGGATAGTTTAGATTTTCACTTCTTTTAGAGAATTATGCATGAAACACAACCACCATTCCTCAATCTCCATTGATTGTATTACTGGTATACAATTTGCGCTTTACATATGACATTGATTTAAATTTCATTGCGGGGGCAATGAAAAACTTCAGTTTTTGATGGACAAATTGATTGAAACTAGGGAGTTGATTATTGCAAACAGTAAACACCCAGCCATGAAGAAAAAAAGCACTGAAAATGAAATCATGGTAGAGAGTGAGATGCTTCTAAAACTAAAACTAAAAGAGCTTCAAATACCTATGAGTCAACTCCGACAAAGGATGGTCCAGTATGCATTGGCAACAGCATCGAAGGGAAAATTCGGAAAAGCCAAATGAGCCTCTGTGTAACTATAAAGATCAGACTGCACAATTCACCGATCATTTCAAATATTTCATAAATTCAATCCTGGTCGCTCACATGAGACACCTGGAAATGTGTCAGCGCTTTTGAAAGCAAGTTACAGGATACTTGCGAGTTACATAAATAAATAGTGAGTGAGTTCATCTATATATGGTTCTGACTTTGGCCAACTTAGACTTAAGCTCACAACATCCATGTAATACGGACCACATAATAAATGTATGATTATGATTGTGGCTAAGGCTTGACTAAGATTATATTTCACAACAGCCAGACCACTAAGGTCAGAATAATATATAATAATAATAATAACTATTTTCTTCATTCACACTATCCAAATGGTGCCTAGCCAAGGGTGTCAGCGGCCTAAGGGTTAACATGATTCAAATATAAATGTATGAGAAACTCCAGCAAATCTGCTAACCAAAACCAGTCGACTTGGTGAGATCATCATATCCCACTAGAAACACATTTTCTCAATAATCATAGATCAGTGTTCTTGGGTAGGGCACTTTGTACCATCTGCCTCGCTCGACTCAGGTGTGTTTGTGTACCTGACTATTGAGACATCATTGTTGTGTCCAACCATTGCATTAGCTGCTAGTCTTGTCTTACGTTATCTGTGCTGCTGTCAGCAGGGCAAATGAAAAGTCATTGTAAAGCGCTTAGATGCCTTGGCAAAGTTAACTTTCACTTTAAGCCTCCCCCCCCCCCCCCCTCTCCCTTATCTCATTTTTCTATATATATATATTATATCCGTCTGTAACTTGTAAGTAGTGTAAGGAAGATGGACACAAGGCCTTAGCAGACCTCCCTGGTACTAGTAGATCTTTACTATTACAGAAAATCTGTAATCATTACAAAAACAACATTCAAACCACACTAAATTACAGAATTACAAAAAGTGTCAACATCATACGGATTTTTTATTCATATCTACTTTTATACTTTATTCCATCAAGCCAAAATTCAAAATATCAAAGTTAAGACATCCAGATCTCCGTGTAGATCTAGATTATTTTGAAATTTAGACTTGGAGCTTTGAAGAAAAGAAAAGTTTCATAAACACATCAAGACAACTTTCATGTTACCGTACCTCAACCATCTTTTATTCACTTATTAATTTTTATGAAGTAACCGCCTCATTACAAATATTTCTGTCAAATTACATACAAATCATGAAGCCATAACAGAATTTGGAATTTCAGACTAGGGAAGTCTGCCTTAGACTGTAAAAGGCTGTTTTCACGGTCCCCCAACAGTCGGTTTAACTTATATATATATTTAATATAACAAAATACTTAGATCAATAACGTTTAAGTTTAAGCCACAACTTCGAAGTTTTAGTGGACATAGACACTCACCAGGTGGTAATATTTCTCAATTTATGCTTCTATGTACACGAATCTTCGAAGTTGTGGCTTAAACTTTACTGATCTAAGCATTTCTTATTATTTTGTAATGCTTCACAAGTATTTTTAATTTTGTGATAAGCACTCTGTGTATTTTATGTTATAATTACTACATGTGTTATAAATATATCCTTACCTTAATCTTAATACTCTCCGCGCCATAAAGCGCACAAGTCCAGTACTTGACTTCTCCACAGAGTCCGGTCGTCGGCCGCTTTCTTTGCTGATGCCCTGGATCCCCAGCCAGCGCTCTGCCTCGACCATCCTCCGCCAAGTAGTCTTTGGGCGGCCTCTCTTCCTCCCCCCCCCCCCTCAGGTGTCCAGCCCAGAACAACATAGCCGTCGTTCTCGGTGCTTCTTCTGAGGGGGTGGCCAATCCAGTTCCATCTTCTCCGTCTGACCTGGTCGCTAATGTTGCTAGTCCCAGCAATTTCTAGTACCCGTTGGTTTGAAAGATGCTGCCATCTGATACCAAAGATTCGTCTAAGGCATTTGGTCTGGAACCAGTCCATTTCTCTCTCCTCCCCCTTGGTGAGTGTCTATGTTTCGCTGCCATAAAGTAGTGTTGACAGCATCAAGTTCTTGAAAAGGGAGGCTTTGGTTCGCCGACCAATATTCTTAACCTTCCAAATCCGAATCAGTCTGAACGCGTCTCCGGCCAGTACCATTCTCTCTTCGCGTCAGCAATGCTTCCACCATCTCCACTCACATTTGCCCCTAATTATATGAATTTTTCAACTTCCTCCACTTCATTTTCTCCGACTTTGATTGGGTCTTTATTTCTGCTGTTAACTTTCATAACTTTGCATTTCTTGGAGTTCAATTTCATACCCACTTTGGCAGCGTTACTCTCTAGATTGTATGTTTTGCAATTTGCACTGGAGGGGGTTAAGGGATGAGGAGAAAAGGGCTGTATCATCCGCAAATTCCAGATCTTCAAGCAATTACATAAAGACCTATCGCATTCCCGTCCTTTCACCTTTCACAGTCTGTCTCATCACCCAGTCTATTGTCAAAAGGAATTGAAAGCCTGACATACAGCATCCTTTCTTAACGCCTGTTACACATCAAACAAATCTGTCTTTTCATTTTCATCGATCATCGCATACTAAAAATCTTCATACAATGATTTCACCAATTTGATTAATTTGAGGGGGATGCCACATTTCTTCAAAATCAGCCACAGACTATCTCTGTGCAATGAGTCAAAAGCTTTCTCAAAATCTATGAAATGGATGAACATCGTGGCATTCCACTAATTGGCTTGTTCTAGAATGTTTCTTAATATAACGATTTGGTTCGTAATTCCCTTTCCTTTTCGAAATCCCGCTTGTTCTTTCCTCAGGGTATGATCTACTCCTGCTTGTATTCTACTTATGAGGATCTTACTAAGCACGCTGCTTGCCAATGGGAGGAGTGCAATTCCTCTCCAATTATTGCAGTCTTGTTGGTCTCCCTTCTTGGGAATTTTACAAATTAGTCCTGTTTTCCATTTCCTTGGCACTCGTTCATCTTCAACAAATCATTATTAAGTTTTTCATTTCCCTACCAGTCTGTTTAGGGTCTGCTTTAAGCAATTCTGCCGTAATCTTATCTTCACCATGTGCCTTTCCATTTTTAAGTTTTTTTATTGCAGCTATTATTTCTTGTAAGCTTGGTTTCTCAGTTGAAATACCAATTTCATCACGTTCTTCCTCTTCCGCTGGTGTTTCATTTAGGATTTCTCTGTTGTGTACTTCGTGAAAATGTTTTTTCCATCTCCTAAGTCTAGCCTCTTTGCTCTTCAGTAAATCTCCTTCTTAATTTTTACTGCTGCTGATCCTTTTATTGTTTGTTGTTTTATTTTTTACTCCTGTCAACTGTTTGACAATTCTTTCAGTTTACCATTTTAGGCTGCTTTTTGAGCCTTTTCAACTTTTTCTGACATCCATTTCCTCTTGTCTTCTCTGACACTTTTCTTAACTTATTTGTCCTTATTTTTGCATTCTTCTCTCATTTATTCTCTCTGATTTAGTGTTTTCCAATATATTTTTAATCTCCTTCCTTTGATGAAGAAGATTCCAAGTATTTTCACTAATTCAAGGCTTGATCTTGCCCTTCTTATAGCCAATTACTTCTTCAGCAGCTTTTACAAACGCCTGTCTGTGCTATGGTGCTCCCACACTTCTATGCCATTGAGCCCTTCTGGCTTCTCTTCAACCTTCCTCTTAACAGCATCATTGTATTCCTTTTTCTTTTTCTCTTCATTCAGCCTTTCCACATCTAATCTTGGGCTTCACTTTTTGTTTGTCTCTGTGTACATACAATATATATCATATGAATGTGTGTGTGTGTGTGTGTGTGTGTGTGTGTGTGTGTGTGTGTGTGTGTTACGCTCAATGTGAATAATTGCCTAATGTGAACTTTAGGCAGAAAATTGCCCAATGTACACACTGGCCAAAATGGTTTGCCAAATGTAAATTACTGTCAACATTTGGCAAAACATTGCTTAATGTTCACATTTTGCAGCGCCGTTTTGCCCAATGTGAATAAGGTTGCCTAATGTGAACAGACGGCATCTAACGTTGACATCCTGCACAGGAGAGTACAATTGAACACAATATGAAGTACGAAAGTTCCAAGACTTTTATTAAAGAATTTAAGAAGAACCATCTTTAATTTTGTAACAATGAAGCTAATTAACTTTTTATTTTTAAAAATCTCACAAAGAAATCACACAAGCAGAACCATCAAATTGTTTGGTAGTCAATAAAAATCTTTTGATAAATATTCTTCCTCGTGTAGCTGCATCTTCCTAACTTACATTGTGTTTTGCATTGACATTTCACAAACCATTGACGACCTATAGTCTTTGCTGTTGCAATTCTCACATCAGGAACCCTATCTGGTTTAATCAAAAGCTGATCTAAAGCACTTAGGTCAGCTGCTATAAAGTTTGCTCCTAGAATTCCCTTGTGGCAGCCTACAGTGTACAGTCCGTTATGTTCATTCAAGAAGAAGTGGAAAGATTTTTTGGATCAGATGGGCCATGATCCAAGTATGAGACCCTGCTTAACAAGAAATGGCCTAAGCAAGTGTTTTCCACGACATACCATTCTATCTGCTGTCTTGGACTGTCCTTTATCAGCTGTATCACGGATCTAATAAAAACATTCAATCTGTGTCTCTGCTTTTTACTCTATCTCTGCTGTCGCCGATACAGCCTCCATATCTTCTGTATCTGTTCATGTCTCATATTCTGTTATTGGTGTTTTTCTTCATCTATCTCTGCTGTCGTGGATACAGCCTCCATATCTTCTGTATCTGTTCATGTCTCATATTCTGTTGCTGGTGCTTTTCTTCCTCTATCTCTGCTGTCGCGGATACAGCCTCCATAACTGCTGTATCTGTTCCTGACTCATCTTCTGTTCCCGTTGCTGTTTCTTCATCTACCAACTGCTGTCGCGGAAACAGCCTCCATAACTGCTGTATCTGTTCCTGACTTATCTTCTGTTCCTGTTGCTGTTTCTTCATCTACCAACTGCTGTCGCGGAAACAGCCTCCATAATTGCTGTATCTGTTCCTGTCTTATCGTCTGCTAAAAATGTCTTAAGTTCTTCTTCAGTGATGCAGCAATGCGACCAATGCAGTAATGTCACTCTAGTGACCAGCTTTCCCTTCTGTTCACATTTGGTATAACGCCTTTGCCTAATCTGAAAGTCTTGCTTAATTTGAACATTAGGCAAGTATTTTGCCTAATTCAAACATTGGGCAATGCGACCAACACTTATATATTATCCTTTCTTACTTCCTCCAAAAGTGCAAGCAACAATGTCTGCGGAATGTGCACATTGGGCAAAATGTTGCTTAATGTTCACATTAGGTAATTATTCACATTAAGCGTAACATATTAAAATTCAAACAAAACAAAAAACACAAACAACCCCCCAAAAAAGAAAAAAAAAAAATAATGATAAAAAAAAAATTGATAAAAGGATAAACAATTCCCAAACCGCTTACATTGATAAAAAGCCTAAAATTGAGTTTCTATTGCCCAATTTCATCGCCGCCAGTTAATCGTCTGTCACTGTCATTGTTGAAGGAAAGAATGTGCCCAATGGCATGGTTATCTTTGTATTTAAATGGATGGATTCTGTCGGTCATAATATGAAGAATGCCATGGTTTGTGTGTGTGTGTGCGTGTGTGTGTATGTGCGTGTGCGTGTGTGTGTATATGTGTGACAGAGAGAGAAAGAGAGAGGGAAAGAGAAAGAGAGAGAGAGAGAGAGAGAGAGAGAGAGAGAGAGAGAGAGAGAGAGAGAGAGAGAGAGAG